>JBAMBR010003247.1:95000-153501 GCA_037044475.1 Zaprionus obscuricornis | reverse complement strand
TTTTGCAAAAAAACGGAACATTTTTCCCCAGTGTATAGCGATCAACAAAGTTTTCTCAACTTTTTGCAGAGGCAAACAACAAATTGGCCAAATGCTTCGACTTCTTGTTCAACTTGTTGTTGTTGTTGTTGTTGTTGTTGTAGATACTGTTATTGCTGCTGTTGTTGTTGCTTCAATTTATTTGTTGCTTGTATTTTTTATTTACACGCCCGCTTTGACTTATTTGCGGAACAATAAATGCCACCTTCGTCTAGACTTTCTGCTTTCACCAAGCAATTTCATCGACTAGCCCCAAACGGCAAGCAGCAGCAGCAACAAAATTGAAAACAAGTCAAAAGAAGCAGTAAAAGCAACAAAAAAAAACAAAAAAAGCGAAAAAAAGAGAAAACTGAAAAGCGAAAAAAAATATATATATATATATAATATATATATACGAATCCTACAAAGAAAATAAAGTTTTACTTTTCTTTCATTTCATTTTTTTTTTTTTTTGTTTTGTTTGTTGTTGTCGACAACCTCAAATATGGTGGCAAGAAATGAAATTTGCGGCAGACCATGCCCAAGACCCACATTTTGTTGCCACATTTGTTGCCAAGATATTGCAACAGATCTGGCAAGACGATAACCAACGACCAACGACCAACGGCCAAAATGGCAAAAACGACCAACGGCTCCAAGACTGAAAACAAACGACAATGTTTACAATTTCCAATTGAACTTTTTTTCTTATATATAGATTATTTCTCATTGTTTTTTTTTTTTGCTTATATTTTTTGTACAAATTGCAATTGAAAGCTAAAATAATTTATGTTTGTTCGATAAGAAAAACTGTTAAGATGCAAAAGTGTTTAAAAGTGCATGCTACTGTTAACAGAATTTTATGCCAAGCAGTGCAATTTGCTTCTTCAAGCAATTTACTTAACATTTGTATAGCTTACAAAGCTGAGCCCTAGTTTAACATTAACAGTTTTTCAGTCTGCAAGTAAACTTCACATAGAATTCCCCTAACAGTGACATACAATTTTTAACAGCAGCAGCACAAAAAACACTTTTGCATCTTAACAGTTTTTCTTATCGAACAAACATAAATTATTTTAGCTTTCAATTGCAATTTGTACAAAAAATATAAGCAAAAAAAAAAAACAATGAGAAATAATCTATATATAAGAAAAAAAGTTCAATTGGAAATTGTAAACATTGTCGTTTGTTTTCAGTCTTGGAGCCGTTGGTCGTTTTTGCCATTTTGGCCGTTGGTCGTTGGTCGTTGGTTATCGTCTTGCCAGATCTGTTGCAATATCTTGGCAACAAATGTGGCAACAAAATGTGGGTCTTGGGCATGGTCTGCCGCAAATTTCATTTCTTGCCACCATATTTGAGGTTGTCGACAACAACAAACAAAACAAAAAAAAAAAAAAATGAAATGAAAGAAAAGTAAAACTTTATTTTCTTTGTAGGATTCGTATATATATATTATATATATATATATATTTTTTTTCGCTTTTCAGTTTTCTCTTTTTTTCGCTTTTTTTGTTTTTTTTTGTTGCTTTTACTGCTTCTTTTGACTTGTTTTCAATTTTGTTGCTGCTGCTGCTTGCCGTTTGGGGCTAGTCGATGAAATTGCTTGGTGAAAGCAGAAAGTCTAGACGAAGGTGGCATTTATTGTTCCGCAAATAAGTCAAAGCGGGCGTGTAAATAAAAAATACAAGCAACAAATAAATTGAAGCAACAACAACAGCAGCAATAACAGTATCTACAACAACAACAACAACAACAACAACAAGTTGAACAAGAAGTCGAAGCATTTGGCCAATTTGTTGTTTGCCTCTGCAAAAAGTTGAGAAAACTTTGTTGATCGCTATACACTGGGGAAAAATGTTCCGTTTTTTTGCAAAAGCTTTTCAATGAGTTTTTCTTTTCTTTCTCTCTCTCTCTCTCTCTCTCTCACTCTCTTTTTAGCTTGTTGTTGTTGTTATTATTGCTGTTTATTTTCCCCCATTTTTTGCATTTGTTGTATTTTCTTATTGCCCCTTGTAAAACTTGCTGCATACTTGCAAGCACCTTCAGCTTGAAGTTGATTTGCTGCTGCTGTGTTTTTTTTTTGCACACATTTTCGCATTTTTTTTTATATTTTTTTTTATAGCATACATACACATACTAATTAGGCGGCCGCAGCGTGTGTTGCATGTGGCAAAATAAGAGTTTCACTTACACTAGCAAAAGAGTTTCAGCTAAAAGTTAATCTAACGCTAGGCAATTTCTGTTACAGCAGCTTATGCTTATGCTTCCCTCTATCTCTCTCTCTCTCTCTCTTTCTTACACTTTATATATTGATATTGCACTGCTTGCACAGTTGTACTGCATATCAATTGCATTGTATGGCAATGCACTGCTTAACTCTCTCTCTCTCTCACTAAACTCTGAACTGCTTGCATATCGTATGGTTAGCAAGTAGCAGTAGAAAAAAAAGGCGCATAAAGCTTAATGGCATTTAACAGAGTTCTCTCTCTCTCTCTTGTCAAAATTTTGTGAAAATTACAGCAAAAGAGTTTCATATACTTTATATATATTGATATTGTTTTAGGCATTTGCTGTAGACTGTTTGCACTGCTTGCACAGTTGTACTGCATATCAATTGCATTGTATGGCAATGCACTGCTTTGTTCCCAAGTCTCTCTCTCTTACTGCACTTTATATATTGATATTGCACTGCTTGCACAGTTGTACTGCATATCAATTTCATTGTATGGCAATGCACTGCTTTCTTGCTTCACTCTCTTGCTCTACACTCTGCACTGCTTGCATATGAAACACATGCAAATATCATATGCTCAGCAGTAGCAGTAGAAAAAAAAGACGCATAAAGACGCAGTTATAACATTTAACAGAGTTCTGTTAAAAGAACAAAATTATTTTCTCTCTCTCTCTCTCTGTCTCTCTCACACTCTTTACCACTATTTGCTGTTATCTATATTGGTGTCAAAATTATTTATTTAGAAATTACATAGCAAGTTTCGACAGCAGAACACTGTTGCACAGTTTGTGCCACAAAATTCATATATGCAAAATAAAAATATTGTTGTTTTTTTTTTGTTATTGTTTTTTGTGCTATTTTTCAAGTCCATTTAGTTTTACGCTTGCGCGTCGCCATTAATAAAGCTTAGGGAACAAAAGCTAAAGCCAAGGGCAGACATGACACATTGATGCCTACTGCAATTTAAGTCAACCAGCAACCAGCAGTTCAGCTAAAAATACCCTGTAATTTGTTAGCAAATGCTACTTTTGACTTTTGCTTATATTCAAAAAAAAAAAAAAACTTACTGCAGTTTATGTCGCTGTTTAATTTCATTATCACAACTTAAGTCGTGCATACCCCATGCCAGCAAAGTGTTCTCAAAAAAAAAAAAAAAAAATAGATAACAATAACAACAGTAACAACAGAACAAAGACTCTCAAACAATCGCAAAGGTATTATACGCTTACTCTCTCGCTTACACTTCCACTTCCACTTACTCTCTCTCTCCCTCACGCTCTCTCTCTCACAGACGTGCTAAATTTAACACACAGAACAGCAGTAAAATATACACCTCAAAAATACCCTGTAATTTGTTAAGTTTTAGCCAATGCCTCTGTATTTTACACTCGCGCCAATTATACCCCATGGATAAAAATAAGAAATGCTACTTCGAGCATATGCAAAAATATTTTGATTTGAAATATTTCGAATTTTTTTTTGATTTTTGGTATTTTGTGTATTTTTTGATGTCACTTTCTCGCGCGAAAGTGCAGCAGCAATTATGCAAGAAACAATGTAAAACAAACAAAATATTTGCTAAGCAAAAGTCAGATTTTAGCTGTACTGTGTGAATATCCTTTAATTTTGGCTATTGAAAGGGTTACCACATCCTGCACTGCTTGCTAATCATTTCTATAACTTTCCATGAACTTTTCATTTTATAATGCAATAATACTATCACGCCTACTACCAGTCTTCTATTGATTTCTACTATCTTATACTACTACTACTACTACTGTCTATGACTTTTCCATTAACAGTTATTGCTTACTATGGCTTCATACTACTGCTTGACTTCATCCAAAACTTTTTTACTGAACGCTTTAAGATTCTTTCACAACTGTTTTCTGCTGTCTTCATATTTCGGCAATTGTCTTAAACTGTCTTTCACTGTTCTCTAATGCCTTCTACTGTCTTCTACTGTCTTCTACTTTCTTCTACTGTCTTCTACTGTCTTCTACTGTCTTCTACTGTCTTCTACTGACTTCATCTATCTTCTACTGTCTTCTACTGTCTACTGTCTACTGTCTTCTGTCTACTGTCTTCAACTGTCTTATACTGACTTCAACTGTCTTCTACTGTCTTCTACTATCTTCTACTGTCTTCTACTGCCTACTGTCTTCTACTGTCTTCTACTGTCTTCTACTGTCTTCTACTGTCTACTGTCTACTGTCTTCTACTGTCTTCTACTGACTTCAACTGTCTTCTACTGTCTTCTACTATCTTCTACTGTCTTCTACTGTCTACTGTCTTCTACTGTCTTCTACTGACTTCAACTGTCTTCTACTGTCTACTGTCTTCTAGTGTCTTCTAATGTCTTCAACTGTCTTATACTGACTTCTACTGTCTTCTACTGTCTTCAACAGTCTTCAACATTCTTCAACAGTATTCTACTATCTCCTACAGTCTTCTACAGGCTTCTAAAGTCTTCAACTGTCTTCTACCCCCTCTTACTCTTATTAAATCTTCTGCCTACAACAAATATTTCAGGCATAACATATCACAAGTCTTATATACTCTATCTCAACACCTTTATCAATGGGTAACAGGTACAAAATGAACAAAATCCCGTTCTACAATTCTAGAGAATGAAACAAGGGGCCATTGGCGCTGGTAAAGAGGTAAAGGCAAATGTCATGGGGTTAGAGGCTGTGGCTGTGGCTGTGGCTAAAGCCAAGGCTGAGGCTATGAAGCATGAGGATGAGACAAAGGCAGAGGCATGAGGTAGAGGCATGAGGTATAGGCAGCAGCAGAGTCAGGAGGGGGGATTGGGGTTACGTTTCATTTCGATGCAGCAAACAAATTCGAAAAATGACTGAGCAAACGCTTTGATTTATGAAGTTATTGACTATGTGTTAGTCTCTCTTTCTCTCTCTCTCTCTCTCTTTCTCTGTGTGTGTGTGTGAGTGCATTGAAACACATACATACACATATAGAAAGAGAAAGAATATGAGAGATATGGTACATGCTCATAACCCCCAAGAGTCGCATTTGTTGTACTCGCCGTTGTAGTCGCATTCGCATTCGCATTCGCATTCACATTCGCGTCCGCGTTCGCCTTAATTCAATAAAATACAGCTGACTGAGTGCTTGAATCATGACCCGGCGATTTGAAATGTTTGCGCTCTAGTCGAGTTTAGGCGATGCGATGTGCTGCGATGCGATGTGCTGCGTTGTGAGTGTTTGCGGGTGTATTGCACAACTTTCTATGGAGTAAAACATAAAAAAAAACCTCATTCTAGGGCTTGGAGGTGTATGTGTGAAGTTGGACGTTGCTCGAACTCTCAGGCAGTTGTTGAACATGCTCCATCGGGAAATCTCTTCTTTTTTTTTTTTTATTCTTTTCAGTTTTTTTTTTTTTTTTTATTGAGCTTGCGCGGATTTTTGCACAAACATTTTCAGCGTAGCAGTTGGAGAAAATCAGCTCTAGGGTAGCAACAATGCAACGGGAAATGGAGAAATGCTGAAATGGGGGAATGGGGAAACATGGGAAACGGAACAAAGTAAAAGAAAGAAGCGCCGCAAAAAAAAAAAAAACAATTTGCTAAAAATTGAAGCGTGTAAGGCGGCAAAAGCGGAAGTACGAAAAAAAAGCAAAAAAAAAAAAAACATACAAAATCACAGGGAATATAAACGGGAAACGGAAAACGGCAACGCAAAAGGCGTCGTAGGGCACAAACGATTTTGATTCAATAAAAACTGTCAATGCGTTTGCACGCAGACATGTATAACAGACTATGGCATGATATGACAGTGTATGGCAGAGTATGTAAGATAGAGTATGGCAAGTTATTACTGTATATGCCAGCGTATGACAGGGTATGGCATGAAAGTGTAAGTGAAATAGTATGACAGTATATGGTAGTGTATGACAGCTACCATAAGCTCTGTCAGTAGAATAATATGATAGCATATGGCAGGGTATGGAAGTGTCCATAAGATAGTATGACATTATATGACAGTGTATGGCAGTGTACGACAGTGCATGACAGTGTATGACAGCCAATATGAGCTGTGTCAGTAGATGGCAGAGTATGGAAGTGTCAGTGTTGAAGTATGATTGGGTATGTTATGATATGGCAGTGTATGACAACGTATGACAGATTATATGAGTATTAGTGGCAGTTTAAGGCAGAATATGACAGTCTATGATAATGATATGGCAGGATATATTAGCGTATGACAGGATTTGGCTGAGTATGTTATGCGATGGCAGTGTATGACAGTGTATGGCAGGATATGTCAGTGTTAGTGTCAGAGTATGGCCGTATATGACAGGTTAAAGCAAAATATGACTGATTATGGTATCATAACAGAATTATATGACAGTGTATGGCAAGGTATGTCAATGATAGTGGTAGAAATTGGCAAAGTATAAAAGAATATGCCAGGGTATGACAGCGTATTACAGGTTACGAATGTACAGTATGGCTGAATATGGCAGAATATGGCTATGTATATTATAATATAGGAGGGTATGGCATAGTATGGCAGGATATGAAGTTTAACTGGTATAAAAGGGTTGAATATGGCATAGTATGGCAAGATATGGCATATGGATATATTATATTATGGCAGCATAGGACAGTGTATGTCAATGCTAGAGTATAACGAAATATGGCAGAGTATGAAAACGTATGACAGTGTATGAAAGTGTCAGTGGTACAGTATTTGCTAGATATGTCAGCGTAACGCAGTGTAGGGCAGAGTTAGAAAATGTCAGTGGTAGAGTATGTCAAGAGATGACATTTGTTTGCCTTAATATGACAGTCTATGACAACGTATGACGAGGTATGAGAGATGCAGTAATGTTTATCAGCTAACTAATAAAGCAAAGTGTTTTTTAGCTTCAAGTCCTTTGAAGTTGCTCAAGCACAAGCAGACTCCGAGAGAGAGAGAGAGAGAGAGAGAGAGGGGGAGACAGCGACTTAAACATATGTGAAGTGCCAGGCAAAGTATTGAAAGTCAACGTCGAAAGAACGTTGAAAGTTGACTTACAGATAATACTGATGGCAACCCAGGGATACGATAATAAACGAAACAATAGCAATAGAGGGATACGAGAAAGAGAGAGAGAAAGAGAGAGAGAGAGAGATTGAGAGTGTGTGTGTGTGTGATAGATAAAGTGAACGGAAGGCTAGTAGTACGGATGTGAATAGTAAAAGAAGTTTTGCTTTTTACCTGCGGTAATTTGTGAAATGCATTTTGCCGCTTTTATGAGCTCGATATGGCAGTTAAGCCAAACAAAAAAGCAAAACGAGAGAGAGAGAGAGAGAGAGACACACACACATACACATGAAACACAGATAGCTGACTATCTACGAAAATTGACTTCGTTATCTATTGCAGTTCTACGTTTGCTTTTTACTTCAGTTTCTTCTTCTACTCCTTCTTCTTCTTCTTCAGCTAGTACTTCAGCTTATCCTACTGCTTCTTCTTCTTTTTCTTTAACTTCTTCTTAGCTGCCATACGACAACTTGCTGAGTACTTGTGGCATAATGCAAATGCATTTGCCACAACAGCTTATGGCTGCGTTTTCGTTTTTTTTTTTTTTCCAACTTTTGCCGCAACGCTGTTCGACTTTTTGACTTCGATGTCATCGTCGTCGGCAACGTCAATTTTTATTGAAGTTGCTTGAATTTCCGGCAAAATGCAAAAAGCAGAATACGCAAATATTTGGCAAAAAAAAAAAATTCTTAAAAAATAAAACTGAGAAAAAAGTGAAAGAATTTCAGAATTGAAGTTGCACAAATTATTCATAATTATATTTTTATATATTTTTTTATATAGATTTCTCATGAGAAGCTTCATTTGTATTTTAGCTTTTAAAGCTTTCGCTGAAAGTATTAAAGTTTTTTTTTGTTTAAGTTTAAATTTTTTTTATTCTTTTTTATAATTTTTTTTAATATCGCCATAAAGTTAAAGTTGCCTGAAGTTCATCACACAGTAATTTGTCAAATTTGTCAGCGTTTTTTTTAAGCTTTTTAGCTGCTTAAAGTTTTTAAAAATTCTTTTAATTTTTTTTCTTTTTGATAGAGTTTTCATTAATGCTTGAAAAAGCTCATGAAAGCTTCTTAAAGTTTCTTATATCTAACTGAAACACATTAAAGTTTTTTCAAAGCTTATACATATTTTTGTAGCATTCGCCAAGCTTTGAGTATATGAGTATAAAAAGCACATTAAAGTAGCTTATAAAGTCCCATGACTTTGTCAGTACTCGTCAGCTTTGCATTTTCTAATAACATCTCAAAAGTTCATTAATGTAGCACTCGCAAAGTTTTTCACATATGAATTAAAAAAAAAAACTTCTGTGAAGCTCGCATTGTAGCTTTAAAAGCTTCTTAAAGCTCATAGATCAATCTTTGTAGCACTCCTTAAATTTTAATATAAGCTGCAAATATTGTTTAGCTTTTATAATAGCTTAGTAAGCTCTTGAAAGCTTCTTAAAGCTGCTTAAAATTTAATTTTTTTTTTATATATTTTTTTATATATTAATATTTTTATGTGATTAATCTATAATTATGCGTGATATGTATTTCTTTCTATGTAGCTTTCTATGCAGCTATTAAACTCAATTTGCCAAGGTGCCGGGTGTAAGCAACTGCTGCTTCAGCTTCAAAAATTCTTTTCTGCCATTGTATAATTATTCAACAATTTTTTTCAACATGTTTTCATTATTTTTATTTTTTTTACAGCCTTGCTGAGCAGGTTGAAGGCGTTGCCTTGAACATGGGCGTGGTCACTGCAGCAAACTATACTGCTGCTGCTGCTGCTGCTACTGCTGTTGCTGTATGCTGCATGCTGCTGGCTCATTATCTATACAGCTGTCATTTTGATGGCATTAGAAATTAGCATAAACACAACTGTAAAAAAAACAAAAAAAAATATTAGCTGAGTCATTTACTTAGTTAGTTTTTGCAGTTAGTTTTAGTTTTAGTTAGTACAGCAACATACTAAATTTAAGTTATATTTTTATATTTTTATAAATTGTTTTTTTTTTAAATTTTATTTTTTGGTTGTCATTTTGCGGTTATGTTGCCATTTTCCAGTTGAAATTGAACGCAAAAGTTGCGCTGTGGCTGCAATTAGTTGAGCTTTAAATGTGAAGAGTGACAGAGAGAGAGAGAGAGAGAGGAGTGAGAGAGAGACAGAGAGCGTGGGAGTTATGCAAGTTTAAATGCTACTACACTCAGTCACGCAATGTGTTAATGTGCGTCCCAAAAGTATGCAATCAAATTATAAAATTGCAAAAATGTTGCCCGGCCAGTGAGAGTGAGAGCGAGAGAGACAGTGTGTGTGTGTGTGTGTGAGGCAGACAAATGCAGCTGGCAAACTAAGTTAAAAGCGCTGCAATGGCAACTGGCCAGATTTCAGTTAACTTACTTGCACAGCAGCAGCAGCAGCAGCGGCAGTAGCACACAGAGAGGAAGAGTGAAAGAGATAGACAGACGGACAGGCAGAGACTATGAAACTGACTGAGCGACAGCAGCAGCAGCAGCACGCTGACTGACATGCACGCGCACATACAGTTAGCAGCAGCGCTGCTCTCTGCTTCTCTCTCTCTCTCTTCCATGTATTCATGCATGCGTTGGACTTAAGTTCAAGTTAAAGTTAATGCCATGAATTTTAAATTGAATTTAATGCGTATGCGCATGTGAGCTCTATATATGCTGTCTATCAGGCCTTTGCCTCACTTACACAGTTACACTTTATGCTGTTCAATAAAATTTACGCACCAAAAGAAAAAAAAAAAGTTCAAAACGACGCACAAAAGTATGCTACACTTTTTGGCCACTTATTTATTATTGGCTACGCACATGCACGTAGACAGTGAATGAGAGTGAGAGGGAGATAGATAGAGTGTGTGTGTGTAGCAGATAGAAAGCATATGTATGTATGTATGTATGTGTGTGTGTGTGTGTGTGTGTGTGTGTGTGTGTATGCCTGCTGTGCTATGCTAACCTTAAGCTGCTGGTCAGCAAAAATTTTCATTTTTTTTTTTTTCTTTTTTTCGCTACAAGCTGCAACTAATAGCAGCGTGCAGCGACGTTAACGTCAACGTTGGTGGCTGCAATTTTTTAGTGCTGTGCGTATGCTATGCGCAGTTGTTGCTGCTGTTGCTGCTGCTGTTGCTGTTGCTGCTTAAATAATTTAGCAATTTGTATGCATGGAATGCAGCATGCTGCGGTTTTTGAGGATAATAATGCAAGTCGAATAAGCGCATCACGCAAAAATACATAAAATCGCATCAATGCGCTCTGCCAATGGCAAATACTGACAGCAACGGCAGCAGCAATAGCAACAGCAGCAGAAAATACAACAAAATTTTGTTGGTCTGCATTTTGCTCGTGTCAGAAAGCTGATAGAAAAAAAAAAACATACGTGCGCAATGCAAGCGAAGCAAATGAGCATTCAAGCAATGCAAAACGTAAACATACACAGACGCACAGACGCACAGACTCACAGGTGGCATAGCTGCTGGTTGAGTATCATTTACAGAGAGTGAAAGAGAAAGAGAGAGACAGAGACAGAGAGAGAGAGAGAAAGATGTAGAGGGAATCGTTGTGGCACTGTTATCAATTCGCACATTTGCCTGATTTTGCTGCTCTTGCAGTTGCTGCTGCTGCTGCTGTAGCTGCTATTGCTTGTTGTTTGTATGTCGCTAAGCGTAAATATTGTTACTACTTACTCAGTGCAAGAACAGCAACAACAGCAGCAACAGCAGCAACAGCAGCAGCAGCAGCAGCAGCACAAACTGCAGTTTGATTTCATATGCCTTTGGCTTTTAGCCTAAAGAATTGCAGCTGCTGATTAATTAATACAGAGACAGCCAGAGAGTGAGAGAGATAGAGATAGAGATAGAGTCAGAGATAGAGATAGAGATAGAGATAGAGATAGAGATAGAGATAGAGATAGAGATAGAAATAGAAATAGAGATAGAGATGGAGATAGAGAGATAGAGATAGAGATAGAGAGGGAGATGGAGATGGAGATAGAGATAGAGATAGAGATATAGAGATATAGATAGAGATAGAGATAGAGATAGAGATAGAGATAGAGATAAAGATAGAGATAGAGATAGAGATAGAGATAGAGATAGAGATAGAGATAGAGATAGAGATAGAGATAGAGATAGAGATAGAGATAGAGATAGAGATAGAGATAGAGATAGAGATAGAGATAGAGATAGAAATAGAGATAGAAATAGAAATAGAAATAGAGATAGAGATGGAGATAGAGATAGAGATAGAGAGGGAGATGGAGATGGAGATAGAGATAGAGATAGAGATATAGAGATAGAGATAGAGATAGAGATAGAGATAGAGATAGAGATAGAGATAGAGATAGGGATAGAGATAGAGATAGAGATAGAGATAGAGATAGAGATAGAGATAGAGATAGAGATAGAGATAGAGATAGAGATAGAGATAGAGATAGAGATAGAGATAGAGATAGAGATAGAGATAGAGATAGAGATAGAGATAGAGATAGAGATAGAGATAGAGATAGAGATAGAGATAGAGATAGAGATAGAGATAGAGATAGAGATAGAGATAGAGATAGAGATAGAGATAGAGATAGAGAGGGAGATGGAGATGGAGATAGAGAGATAGAGAGATAGAGATAGTGAACATTGAGCATAAGCTCAACAGTTGGCTTTAATGAGTTTCAATTTTCAGCTTTATAATGGCAACCAATTATAAGAAAAAAAACAAATTTGATGCTGCTGCAGTTGCTGCTACTGCTGCTGTTGCTGTTGCTACTGTTGCTGCTGCTACTTTTTCTTGTATTTACCTTTTGCAAGTGCAAAAAAAAATATTCTTCAAGCTGTTCTCACAAAAAATTTTAAGCAGCATTTTGAATGCATTTTAAGCATAGCTTTAAGCAGCTTTGAAAGTTTTCGTGTAAAAGCTTTTGTAATAGCTTTTGTCAGCTTTTAGTTTTGTTAGCTTATAGTTTTAAGTAGCTTTGGAAGCTTTCGGAAGATTTTTATAAATTTTTGACAGCTTTTATATTATTCTTATTATTAACTAATAATTGAAATATATTTAATTATTTTTAGGCATATTTGAAAGCTCTTGAAAGCTTTTGTAACACTTGCAAACTTTTATATTTTATTTTTCATATTAATTAATTTAAATACATTTAAATAATCAGACGTTAATTATTTTTAAGCAGCTTTGTAAAAGCTTTCGTAAAAGCTTTAGCTTTCTTATAATATTCTAAGTCATTCGTGTATAGCTTTAAGCAGCTTTGAAATCTGTTTGAAAGCTTTAGATCTATTAATAATTTCAATTATTTTTAAGCCGCTTTTGAAAGATGTTTGAAAGCTTTATCTAAAAGCTCTTAAATTCATTATGCTTAAAATTAAATTAAAATTAAATGTAAATACATTTTATTATCTGGCCAGTGTTTTGCTTTTTAGCTCTAAAAGAGCTTTTAATGAGCTTTCAAAGCTGCTTGAAATACAATTGATTAGCTAGCAAAAATTTTGTTGACTTTGCTTACGTTTAGCACCTAAAAAAACACGCTTTATCAAGAAGCATTTGAAGAACAAAAAAGAAAAAAAAGAAAAAAAAAAAAACAGGAAAAACATAATTTATGCTTTTCGAGCTTTTGTGTAAGCAATTTAGCAGCTAAGCAGCTGACCACAAGATTTAGGTCAGTTTTTCTTTTTCTTCTGTTTTTTTTTTTTGCTAGCTACAACGAATTGAAGCACGCAGGAAAAAAAAAACAAAGTATATATATATAGCAAAAAAAAAAAAAAGATGGCGACCAAGATGTAGCTGAAAAAAAGCAAAAAAAAAAAGAAAAAAAAAAAACAGAAAAAAGGGGCCAATACATTTTGTTAGAGGAAAGTCACGTATTCATATTAAAAATAAGCGAAAAGTGTTTTGCAACTGGAACAGGAGCAGCAGCAGCAGCAGTAGCAGCAGCAGCAGTAGCAGCAGCAGCAGCAGCAGCAGTAGCAGCAGCAGGAGCAGTAGCAGGAGCGACAGAAGCAGAAACTGAAGCTAAACAACGTGCAACGTGAAATGTGAAATTGTATTTAAGGTTATTTTCTTATTTTTTAGCTAGAGAAATTTACGCGAGGGGGGGGGGGGGGTTTAGGTAATGTACAGAGGTAACATTGGGGAAAACATGCAGGAAAAAAAAAACAAAAAAAATATATATATAAATATGTTTATATAGAAATACACCTACGTATGTATATACATACATGCATACATACTTATTCATCATACATACATAAGTAATATGATGTATACATAAGTATACATCATATATACATATTCATTATATATACATACATATACAGACATACAAACATATTCATCATACGTACATATATACAATAATACATACATATATAGATACAGCCGTACATACATACATACATTCATATTCATATATATTTACATATTGACATACTTACATACTTACATACTTACATACTTACATACTTACATACTTACATACTTACATACTTACATACTTACATACTTACATACTTACATACTTACATACTTACATACTTACATACTTACAAACTTACATACTTACATACTTACATACTTACATACTTACATACTTACATACTTACATACTTACATACTTACATACATACATATGTACATCAACATACATTGACTTACACCTGGAAATGTTCTACGCCTCCTGCCACTTGACAAGCAGCAGCAGTTGCCGCAGAGGCAGCAATGGCAGCACCCCCGCTCACTTGTGACAAGGTGAAGCTCGCATATAATAGTTAACAGCAGCATCATCATCATCATCATCATCATCATCATCATCATCATCATCATCATCATCATTATCATTATTAGCAGCATCATTAGCATCATCATCATCATTATCAGCAGCTACAGCAACAAGAGCAGCAGCAGTAAAAGCAGAAATTGCTGCAGCAGCAGTAGCAGCAACAACAGTAACAGCAGCAACAGTAGCAGCAGCAGCATTTTCATTCGACTTCATTAGCATCATCA
Organism: Zaprionus obscuricornis; assembly: GCA_037044475.1. Lineage (NCBI taxonomy): Eukaryota > Metazoa > Arthropoda > Insecta > Diptera > Drosophilidae > Zaprionus > Zaprionus obscuricornis. The sequence goes on along the minus strand of JBAMBR010003247.1, from coordinate 139,203 downwards.
TCATCATCATCATCATCATCATCAGTCTTATCATCATCAATAGCAATATTATCAGCAGCAGCAGCAGCATCAGGTGTTAGCATCATCAGCCTCATCAACATTAGCAGCAGCAGCAATTTCAGTTCAGTTCCAGCAACTAGTAGCAATAGCAGCAACATTGTCAAATCAGCAACAACATCATCAGTATCATCATCATCATAATCATAATGAGCATCATCAGCCTTATCATCATCATCTTCATTATAATCATCATCAGCATCATCATAGGCAGCATCATCAACAGCCTTATCATCATCTGCAGTAGCAACATCATCATCATCTTCAGCTTGAGCATCATCTGCAGCATCATCGTCTTCAGCAGCAACATCTCCATCATCATCATCATCATTCAGCCTCACCATCATCATCATCATCAGTTGTCGAATTGTCGTCACATTGGGAATTGGTGCCGTGCGTTCTGGGCGCTGCTGTCAAAAGTGAAAATGTCGCCATTGAAGAAACGTAACGCTGAATTGTTGAAAATGTTGAAGACGTTGAAGACGCTTTGCGTGCCGTTACTGCTGCTGCTGCTGCTTCTTCAATATTTTTTTTTTTGTGCCGTTTGATATTTTTTTGGGTTTTTTTTATTTATTTTGGCAGCGTTGAGATGTCGTTGCCTTTATCGTTGCCGCAGCCGCAGCCGTAGCCGTAGCCGTAGCAGTAGCAGCTGTCAAAGCGTCAAACATTTTTCTAGCATTTCGAAAACTGACAAATGCGTGTTGCTTGCTGGCTTGCTAGCTTGCCACTTGCTACTTGCCACTTGCCACTTGCTGGCTGCCATCATTTGAGTTTTGTTGCCAGTGACATGCGTTTGCCAAAGAAAACTTGTAATATATGTCTATGTCTATATATAGCAACAGCATCATTTGGGGGAGTGAGAGAGAGAGAGAGGGAGAGAGAGAGAAAGAGAAAGAGAAGAGGGGAGGAGTGGGCAATGTCTTAGGTTACTCGTCAGCCAAAAACTGACTTTTGCATTTATTTATTTATTTATTGTTGATATGTGCGTGTCAGCTGCTGCCGTTACTGCTGCTGTTGTTGCTGCTGTTGTTGCTGCTGTTGTTGCTGCTGTTGTTGCTGCTGTTGTTGCTGCTGTTGTGGCTTCTGCTGCTGCTGCTGCTGCTGCTACTGCTGCTTATCTCTCAGACTCCTGTTGGCCATTTTTTGGCTTGTAACTTTAATCAGCTCATCATTTCGTTTGCCATTTTCGCATTGCGCATACGCCACGTGCCACATTGCCGCACACGCAAAGCTCAAACGGAAGCGGAAGCAGCATACAAAAAAAAAAAAAATAAATAAAATAAAAAAGAAATTTTTTTTTTTTTTGTTTTTTTTTTTCTTGAATCGCATAACGAACATTGTGAAACACAGAGGCTACAAAAAAGAAAAAAACAAAATTGCAACTAAGAAAAAGACAAAAATGAGAAATGCAAAAAAAGAAAAAGTCATGCGAAAACTTGTGCCTGACACTGTGCAACTGTCATTTGTCTGTGTTAAAAAAAAAAACAAGGCTGAAAGTGAGACTTTAGTCAGACAGAGAGTGAGAGAGAGAGAGAGAGAGAGTGAGAGAGAATGAGAGAGGGGGGGGGGGGGGAGGTGTCAAGAGTGCATTGGGGCAGCTTTTGAGAGATGCATGCCCCACAAAACGCATGTCATTCAATGCAATTTGAGTTTTGTTTTCTCGCCATTTTCTATTGTTGTTCCCCTGGTTTTTTTTTTGCTGCCGTTGTATGCAGCATTGTAAATTATGCAAAATTCACTCTTCATATTCATTAGAGAAAATACAATAACAATAAAAAAAAAACACATAACAACAACAGCAACAAGGGGGAACAACAGCAGAAACAGCAACAAAAATAAAAATAAAAATAACTGTGAAGCGTTCAAGTATAACAAGAACAACAACAACAAGCAGAAGTACAACAACAACTCAATGTCATGCTTTTGCTTAGCGTAGCTTAGATTAGTTTAGTTTAGTTGCAGCTAGTTAGTTAGTTTTGTTAGTTAGTGTTATTTGATCATTTTATATTAGGGTCAAAACTGTGTCATGCTTCTCCATTTTTTTTTTTTTTTTCTCTGAGGGGAAATATCAAGAACTTGAAATGAAAATGCTTCCAAAAGGGTTGCCAAACGTTGTATTCATGTAGGAAGAGTAACTGCAGCAAAAGTGCGAAGCAGTGACAGCAAGTAAGCGAGCTGCAAACTGACAAAAAAAATGAAAAAAAAGAAAATATTTATTTCACAATTTACAGACAAAAAAAAAGAAGAAAAATATGAAAATAAAAAATAAATAAATATAAAAATTAAAAAAAATATGTGAAAAATTCATAAATTGTTTTTTTTTTTCTTTCAAGATTTATTTCATGGCTTTCAATAATTTTTATTTTTATTATTTTTCTTGATTAATTATTATGATATTAAAAAAAAAAAAAATGATTATTAATTGTTATTGCTTGCAAATTTTGCTTAAAGACAAATTCGACGACAAGTTCGACATTGCATAAAAATATTTTCACATTTTAATATTGCAAAATGAACTTCAAATATTGCCTATGCTCACAGAGATTTAATATTCTTGAAGAGATTTCAGAAATGGCGAGTCGGATCTCATAGACTATACTATATGTATTTATATATATTCTGGATTCCTCATATAATACACTATATGTATTTATCTGGTCTATGAAACCGGAATTTGACAATTTGAAGTTTACAATTATTAAGTGAAAGGTTTGTTAATCCGAAAATATGATTTTCTTTTATTCTTTGGATGAATGTGGCTAATTCACAAGACTTGGCTCTTTCAGAAAATATTTTGATTTCAATGATTAGACATATGTATACTGACTGAACAGCACTTCAAAACGTTTGACAAATTCGAAAAAATGACTTGATAAATGGAAAATTCTTATCGAATAAAATCGACAAATAGTTTCCAAAACGTGAAAAATATATAGCTTTCAATGGAAATTATTCTAAACATCGTAGGTTAAAACATTTTTTGGTAATAAACATTCAAAAAAAAAAAAAAATAAAAAAATTCCGGTTTCATAAGTTTCATAGACCTGGTATATATGTTGTACTTTCTATGTATGGAAATTCGGAAGAATGAGCTGCATGCAGCTTTTAAGTAAAGTCTGATCGTTGACTGTACAGTAAGAAAAGTCATAGAGGGAAAGCTGGAAATTATTTAGAGCTTTTCTATATTTATAGCAGAGGAACTTAGTGTTTCACCAAGACAATGCCAGACCAGACACTTTCTGGATAACTCGTCAGAAGCTATAGCAGCTCGGATTGGAAATTTTATTGCAAACATTTAAAAACAGAAAAAAAATGTCCGGTTTCATAGGTATAGACCTGGTACATATGTATATTCCATCGATCAGTTTTTCGGACAGTCTATCCGCCAGTCTGTCCATTTATCGGTTAGTCTGTCCGACAGTCTGTCCGTCAGTCTTGTTCGTCAGACGGCAGACGGGCATCCTGTCTGTCTGTCTCTATTTCCATCTGTCTGACTGTCCGTCTGCCTGTCCGATGAAGAGGCAAGCTGTCTCTTTGTCTTTCCATTTGTCTGTCTGTCTGTCCGCCCGTCCGCCTGTCTATCTGTCTGTCTGTCTGTCTGTCTGTCTGTCTGTCTGTTTGTTTATTTGTCTGTCTGTCTGTCTGTCCGCCCGTCCGCCTGTCTATCTTTCAGTCTGTCTGTCTGTCTGTTTGTCTGTCCTACCGTCTGTTCACTTCAAAATTTGTCGCTCAGTTTTAAAGGCTCTCTTTAAAGCTTGTTGCCTAAAATTGAAATGTTGTAAAAATCTTCGACTGAAATGTTCAGTTTAAAATCTCAACGTATACTTAATATAATATATACTAAGTATACATATATATTTACATATACCATATATATATATATATATATATATATATATATTTACATATATATATATATATATATAGCTATATAGTATAAGAAATGTGTTGGCAGTTATTATGGTTAAACGAGCAAATGGGAAATTAGAAACACTTGCAAAAGGGTTTTGTTTTTTTTTTGTTTTTTTGTTTTTGTTGCTTTTTTGTACTTTGTGTTTAACTTGTGCGACGTATGCGAGTGCAAGTGAGAGAGAGAGCAAGACTTAGTGAGAGTATGAAGTGCGTATGCGAGTAGTATAAATACTTGTAGCATTATTTTCGAGTGGGTGGCCACAGTGACAGAGTGCGAGAGAGAGAGAGAGAGAGAGAGAGAGCGTGAGAGTGAGAGTGAAAGACAGAGGGCGAATGTGCGACATTGTTTGGCTTTGAGCAGATGCTGCTGCTGTTGTCGGGTTTTTTTTTTTGGCTCATGTTTAATGGGCACCTTCTTGATGGCGTTACGTGTCACAGCTACAACCCATTGTCTTATACTGTTACCTCTAACTTCAATGCTTTACCTCTATCATACAACAACAACTTCTCTCTCTCTATCTCTATCTCTCTCTTGCAGTCACTGTCTCTTTTGGTCTTTTGCGTTTTTGCGGCACACTCCCTTGGCACATAGTCACGTGCTTGGCGTGCCGAAAAAGTGCGTCAACAGCAGCTTAATTATTTTTATTCAGTTTTTGCTACAGTTACAGCCTCTCTTTCTCTCTCTCTCCTCTTTTCTCACGCTCGTAAGGCACCCTCCCGCTCCATTTGCTTGTTGCCGGGGTCTCTACTTTATTCGTCGCATATTCATTCACTTTGTTTGTTCGTTACGCTTCCTGTTTATTGTATGTTTGTTTGCTTGTCTCTTCACACAGTCTCTCTCTCTCTCTCTCGCTCTTGAAGTCTCTATCTCTGTCTGTATTTTTTATCTGCCTGTCTGTTGGTTCAAGCGTACTTGCAAGTATATGTTTTGGGATTACGACTATTTCCAGGCATTCAGTAGATCTCCTCAACATTCTTTCACTCTTCCACTCTCTTCTCTTCTCTTCTCTCTCTCTCTCTCTCTCTCTTTAGCTATGGCCACGTTTATGACAGCAGTGAATTGTTGCAAGGGATTGAATCGCAGGCACAGTTAGAGTTGATGCTTTGGGGTCCTGAGGCCGGACTTTGACTGCATTACCGGACATTTTGAGTACTGGACATTGGTACGCGTATCACTCACTCGCTTGGAGATTGAGTGTGCGAGAGAGAGAGAGACACTGCTCTGCTCTGCTCTACTCTACTCAGCCAGCAACTGTTCGGGGAGTTATTGTTTTTATTTTTCTTCATTTTTTTTTTGGACTTTATGCGCTTTTCTTTATTTTTTTTTACTAGTCTCTCTCTCTCTCTCTCTCTGCCTTCTGCATGTCGTATAAATCTGACATTTAAAAGAGCAAGAGCAAAAGTGCGAGCAAGATAGAGATATAGAGATATAGAGATTGAGTGTGAAATAAAGTAGAGTAACAGTACAGAAAAATTGAGATGGTAGGGTGTCGGTGGTAGGGTGTCAGGGTGTCAGGAGTCAGAAATCGTTGGTGTTGCAAAACAATGTGAACTGAAAAATTTAAATGCCACTGACAGTGCGACCCATTACATGCAAGCACAGCATGATGTCTTTTTCTTGTTTTTTTTTTTTTTTTTTTTTTGTCTTTTTGCATAGCATAGCATAGCTGAGCATAGCAAAGGTTATAAGGTCATGAAATTTCATAGCCATAGTCTTTTCAGTCTCAAGTTGAGCCACGTTAAAGCCCAAAAGCAAAGCATGGTCCTTACCTTATCAGTTACAGTTACGTATGAAAGAAACTCTTACCTTATACTACGCTTTAACTAACTAATGAAACAATCTTAACTTATGTTACATATACATATACATACACACACACTCACATATGTATATATATATTTATATTGATAAGAAAATTTGCACATAAATCTTGTTAAGTTAAGTGCAAAAGCGCTTTTGGCAAAAACTTTACTTTAAAAACTTTACGCTATAAAAGCCAAAAGGTCATTAAAGAAGCTAACGGAAAATTTCAGTAAAATGCATTTATTTCTTAAATTTCTTGACACATGCGACAATGGCAATGCATTAAAACTGACAAATTGCAAAAACTGTTGATGGAGTTGAACTTTAAGTGCTGCGTAAAATTAAGAAATACAATAAAATATTTAAATGTATAAAATTCATTTTTTATACCATACAATGTATATTATTATTATATTATTATATATTATTATTATCATTTAATTTAATTAAATTTATTTTATTTATAGTTTTTATATTCATTATTTTAAATACTTAATTTATTATTATTTATTTTTTAATTTTCTTATTTCAATATAAAATATTTTTGTTTTTTATTTAATTTTTTTTTAAATTTCTTTTTTTTAATAATATTTTTTTTATTATTTATATTTTATTTGTATTATTTAATTTAAATATAAATTAATTTTTTTGGCGCATTTTTTTAAATATGTTATATATATATATATATTTTATATATATATATTTAATTTATTTTTTTTTAATGTAATACATAACAATGTTTTTTTTTTATTATATTTATAAATGCAGCGTAAATTAAGAAAAACGACAAATATTTTGAAATCTATATAATTATGTTTTAAATGCAAGTATTTAATTTTTTAAATTTTCTATATATTTTTAAATAAATTTGTTTAAAGTATTTAATTTTTATTTTAAAGTATTTAATTCATATTTCTTAATAATTTATTAAAGTATTTTTTTTTATTTATTTTTTTTTTATATATTTAATGTATTTTTATATTTTGTATTTATATTCATTTTTTTTCTTGTATTTTCCATTTTTAAATAATTTTATTAATATATTCATTTTATTTAATTTTTTTTATATATTTAATGTATTTTTATATTTTGTATTCATATTCATATTTTTTTTCTTGTATTTTCCATATTTTTATATAATTTTTTAATATAACAAAATTGCGATTTTTATTAAATTTTTATTTATGTTTTGAATTTATTTATTTTTTATATTGTTTGATTGAAATTTTATTTTTATATTTTCTATTTTTTTTCATTAAATTTCTATTATTTTTTTTTACTTAATTTTTTATTTTTATATTCGTTATCTTAAATATTTAAATTATTATTTATTTATTAATTTTGTTTTATATTTAAAAATATATATATATATATATATTTTATATATATTATATAATATATTTTATTTTTTATTTTTTTTCCATTTGTTTATTTCAATAATTTCTATTAATTATATTTATTTATTTAATTTTATTTAATTTATTTTTATATTTTGTATTTCTATTAATATTTTGTTATTTTTTATATTTTCCATATTTTTGTATAAGTTTTTTTTAATATAAAAAAAAATGCGTATTTTATTTTATTTGTAATTTTTATTTATTTTTTTATATTGTTTGATTGAATTTTTCTTTTTATATTTTCAAATTTCTCTTATTTTTTTATTTAATTTTTTATTTTTGTATTTGTTATCTTAAATATTTATTTCAGCATTTATTTACTAATTTCCTTGGATATTTATTTATTCAAATATTAAATTTTTTTTAAATATTTTTTATTTTGTTTATTTAAAGAATTTTCTATTATTTATATTTATTTATTTAATTTTATTTTTTATTTTAAATAATATTTATTTTCTATATTTTTATTACAAAATTGTTGCATTATTTGTTTTTTCTTATTTTTCTATGTGCAGATTCGTAAGATTGAAGAAGACATCAAAATCATGGCGAACAAATGTAAATTGACAGCATGAAATGGAATGAAGATGGAAATTATGTAAATAGAAAAAAGAAGGAAATTACGTGCAATAGAAAGGACAATTGAGCAAAAAAGATAAGAAGATGAGAGATGAGAGAAAGATAAGAAAAGGGGAAACATGCGCTCAATTTGGCTGATCTATTGGAAATATCCTTGCTGCGCTTGTTGTGCTGGCATAGAAATCATTTGGCCGTCAAGCGCATACAATTTGCAGGTGTTTGATTGTGGCGGAAGCAGAAAACAGTTGCTAAGCTTCACAGAAAAACTGACAGCCAGACAAAGATATAAAGTGAAAGAGATAGAGAGAGAGAGAGAGAGTAGTGTAAGAGAAATGGGTGCAAAATTTTCAACGTCAAGCTTAATGCGAAGCAAAAGCAAACAAACAAATGTAAAAAATACGATGGAAAAAATTGCAGCAGTAGCAGCAGCAGCAGCAGTAGGACAACAACAAACTTGCAGACCAGCAACACAATATGAAGTTGGAAAGCAACGGACAAGCGACAAGACAAGAGTTGAGCATAAGTGAATGATGAGGGAGTGAGACATCAACAGAGAGAGAGAGAAGATAGTGTGTACTGTGCTGATGAACATGGGGACAACATAGAAATATGAAATGTAATAGTGACAAAAACAAGCTAAAAAAATAAAAAAAAAAAACAGAATAAAGCTAGAAAAAAAAAATATGAAGAACGCGCACGCTGGAAGCATTTGACAAGCAGCGGCAACTAAGTAAAGGACAATAACAGTAGACAAACTTGTGGAATGAGTAATGCGGTAAAATGGCATATGCAAGCAGAAAGAGATGGCGAATGCAACAGAGAGAGAGAGAGAGAGATAGAGAGAGAGTATGTGTATGGCAAGTGCATCATGCAGCAGTTGCAGAAAGTCGCTTGCGTTGATTGTTTGCACTTTACACACTAAAACTGTGACACACGCCACACGCGAAGAAGCACAAGAAGAAAAAAAAAACAAAAACACAAGAAAGCAAAAGATATGCTAGAAAAAGAAATAAGGAAAAAAAATAAAAATAGAGAAAGAGAAATAGAAATAGAAATAGAAAAGAAAAAAAAAAATAGAACGAGAAAAAAATTCTGATGGTTTCTGACGTCGACGCGTGTCTGAGCGATTGGGTGGACGTCGGGCGACAATGTGTGAAGTAGAAAGAAGTGCGACAGGCAGGATAAATTTGAAATATGGAAGGCGTGGCTGTTCGCCTGGCTGCAAGCAAGCGAAACGAGACGAGACGAAACGAAATGAAAGAGAACACAAATAGATAGACATAGAGAAAGTTAGAGAGAAAGAGAGATAGTGTGTGTGTGTGTGTGAGAATGCGAAGGACTCTCTCTCTCTCTCTCTCTCTCTCTCTCTCTCTCTCTCTGTCTGGTTGTTGGGAAAACTAGAAAACGCAAAGCAAAACAGACAGCAGCAGCCACAAAAAAAGAAAGCCAAATCAAAAATGGCAGCTACAACAGCGTAAAATATAGAATAAAAATAATAAAAAAAAAAACAAACACAAAAACAAAAGAGAAAAAAAAAGAAATCAACACCAACAATAACTGAAGCAATCAGGGCTGGGGTAAAAGTGTTTGCATACTGCTGTGAATTGGGAATAAAATATATTTATATACATATACATATACATATTATATGTATGTGTCATGCTAATTTCATATATATAATATCATATATATATATATATATCTCTTGCACATATACATATATTTCTTTTATAGTAATTTAATATTTTATAATTTAATATTTTTCAATATTTTTGTATTAATTATTATCATTGATCATTATTATTATACTTTTATTATTTTAATCTTAGTTCAATTATAGTATTATTCTCATTGTAGAAATTTATATTTATTATTTTTTTTTTAATTTTCATGATTATTAGAGTTTTCATTGGGGTTATCATTAGCATTATCATAGAGCAATTATTGGCACTATCATTATCATTTTATCGTTAGTATTGTCATTGGAGAAAACATTAGGATTATCATTATTTTTGTCATAAGCATTATCATTAGCATTTTCATTAGCATTTTCATTAGAATTATCATTAGCAATAACAGTAGTATTTTCATTAGCAGTATCATTAGCATTTTCATTAGCATTATTATTAGCATTTTTATTAGCATTATCATTAGCATTTTTATTAGCATTATCAATAGCATTATCATTAGCATTATCATTAGGATTCTCATTAGCATTTTTATTAGCTTATCATTAGCATTATCGTCAGCATAATCATTAGCATAATCATTGCCATTGTCATTAGAATTATCATTAGCATTATCAGTAGTATTCTCATTAGCATTTTCATTAGCATTATGATTAGGATTCTCATTAGCATTTTTATTAGCATTATCATTAGCATTATCGTCAGCATAATCATTAGCATTTTTATTAGCATTATCATTAGCATTATCATTAGCATTATCATTAGGATTCTCATTAGCATTTTTATTAGCATTATCATTAGGATTCTCATTAGCATTATTATCATTAGCATTCTCATTATCATTATCGTCAGCATAATCATTAGCATAATCATTGGCATTGTCATTAGAATTATCATTAGCATTATCATTAGTATTCTTATTAGCTTTATAATGAGTATTGGCATTGTCATTTGAAGTATTATAAACGTAGGCATTAGCATTATGATTATCATTAGCACTATCAATAGTATAATCATTAGCATTCTCATTAGTATTATATTATCATTTGAGTTGTCATTATCATTATCATTAGCATTAATTTATGTTTTCTAATTTATTGCATTTTGCTTGTAGATCATCAGAATAATAACATTAATATCATGAAAAGTTTTATTGCTTAACCAAATGATAAAGAAAACTACTTACAGTATGAAGTATGGTATTTGCGCATCCCTGGACTTGTTTGGCTAACAACGGCAACAAATATCACACATACGCACAAAGCTTCATCGTATGTTTTACGACAATGGCAAGGATACAATTTGGCAGAGCGAGGAATAATAAAAAACAAACAAAAAACAAAAAAAAAAATAAAAAAAATAAAAAAACGCATAGAAGATGCGACTGTAGCTGGCAGACGTCGGTAACAACAAAAACAACAATAACAACGACACTGAATAGTGCAAATTAAGTTGTTGTAGCTGCAAGAGACGAGCGTGTGTGGGGGCGCATAGGATGCGTGTGCGGGTGGTCTATGTATAGCATAGATAACAGTAACATTAAGGAGCATGCAGGAGCAGGAGCAGGAACAGAGAGGGAGGGAGATACAGTGTGAGTCCTGCTGATGGGACAGCTTGTCAACGCTGCATTTTGCAGCTCTGCATCAAGCAGTGCGGAAATGGTCTGGCCTCCCATGGTGTCTACTTGATGAGTAATGTAAAGGAATACGCAAGCATCGACATGAGATGAGATGAGATGAGATGAGATGAGAAAGATTGTCAAACGCTGATCCACAGAAAAGAGTGTCGACCAGCAGGATGAAGTCGAAGTGCCTGGAATGAGGCAAAAAAGAAGAAGAAGAAGAAGAAGAAAGCAAAAGCAAAAGATAGGGAAGTGAGATTGAATTGGCTGCGTCGAGACCCTCAGAGCCTCATAGTGCTGAAGGCACAAGGTCTTTGATTGGAGGTGTTGCTGGCGTAGTGACGCTTTGGGGAATACGATGTACAAAGTAAAACTCGAGTAATAAGATAAACGACAAAGCAAAGAGCTTAGATATAGCATGGGCGTGGGCGTTGCTGTTGTTGTTACTATTTGCTGTTGGGCGTCACTGCAAGTGGAGCGAGTGATGTGTCAATTTTTTAGCATTAAATTTTTTTTTATTTTTATTTTATAAACTTGTTAAACTTGACTAAAAGCTTGTATGTGTGTCTGTGTGTCTGTGTCGCATTGACGTATTGATGCTAAGATCTCTTTGAAGCTCTGTCAACTTTGACTTGAATCAACTTGTTAAACTTTAAAGTTTGCTAAACTAATACTTAAATCTTAAGATTATACTTATATGTATGTCACTTACCATAGTAACATTTTCTACTTGAAAGTTCCGAGCTCAGCTTTAATATCGTCATGGCAATATTTCAGGCTTCAGGCGTTACGAAGTCTGAAAATGTCTGAAAAGTGCAAAGAACTATAAAGTTAATAAAAAAAATAAAAAATAAATAAAATAACATGTAAGAAATTTGCATGTGCTTGACTGTGAAATACCCGGTACTGTCGTTTTCTACATAAATTAAATTTATTCAATTCATGGATGGATGTTCATGGATTCTACATATAAGTAGAAATGCTGAGGCGTTGAAAATATAAACTCGAACCTATCTGAAATTTTCATGGATTTTACATATTATTTTTCATTATAAGTCTGCAAACATAATACGCTCAGATGTCGGGGTGTGGCACTTTTAAATAGAAAAAAAAACTTGATTTGCCTGATAATTATTGGAGTATAATTTTGGAGGCTCTTACAGTTACTGAGATCCAGGGACTTATACTGAGTGACGAATAAATAGTCAGACACTCGCACAATACAATTAATACTCTACAATTGATGATGACTCCTTCTGCCCCTTAGCAGCTATCACTAAGTCAATATAGCCTGAATATGCCATTGATTACCGGGTATAAATACATACATATATACATATATAAATAGATTAGATTGCAATAAATGTAATCGTTGAACTCTGTGACCTGAAGCCCACATAATCCATTAGGACAGAGCGTTTACATTCATTGCGTCTGCACGTCTACGTTTTAGCCCTTTCTCGTCTGCTTATCGGCAAGGCGCTTACTGCCTGCTGTGTCTAACAGGAAATCAACTTTTGCTATTTTATTTTTTTTACTTTCCATTGGTCCCATCAATCACTTAAAGGCTTCAACTTTGCCAGGCTTCAGTTTAGTTTCCCCTTATCATTCTTTCTTCTCTTTTGCTTTCTCTATTTCCATCAGATGAAACTAAATAGTTTGCAATGAGAACAAAAAAAAAAGAACCGAGAAAAAGGTTAAAAACTTTTGGCGCACACAATTTGGCTCGTTAAACGAAAGAGCGCATCAAATGCGCCAATGCCAGCCAGCAAGCGGTGACAATGCCACGCCCATATGACAAAATCTAACAGTGCAAGTATTCCCCTCTTTCCCTCTCGTGCAGGCCGCTCAACATTAAGCAGCGAAATCCACAACTCTTAACCTACTGTAACCAGCTGCAGGAGCAGTACTAGCAGTACTAACAGCCCTTGGCCCATTGCCTCTTACCTGCAATGAGTTAGCCTGCATTATCGTAGTAACACGTAGTACCTAATGCGATGCCTTGACTTTTGTCTATAGGTTGTAATACCCTGTAAATAGTTAAGTCCAAGCAGAGGCGAGTTTAGTTTTCCTACGTGAGATTAAGATTGTAAAATTCAGGTCTAAGTATGATAATATATGCTTAGAAATATATTACCGGGTATTTCGAAGTCATGTTTTTATACAGATTTTTATTTGATACTCTCTTTCTATTGCATGTAAAACAATAGTTTTACTATTAGGATAATAAAACTTATTTTTATGCATTGCAAGCATTATGCCGGGTATTTTCAAGTCGTGCTAATTTTAAAAATTTACATTTGGCAGCTTATAGAAATTTCTAGTAAAATAAAATTTGCTCATTTTAGTTCATATAATTGTACTGCAAACATTATGCCGGGTATTTTCAAGTCGTGCTGATTTAAAAAATTAGTATTAGGTAGTTAATTTAAATTGCTGGCAAAACGAAATTTTTCCATTTTACTTAATATAAGTTTATTTAATGCATTAAAAAACGTGATGCCGGGTATCTTTAAGTAGTGTTGATTATAAAAATTGACATTTGGCACTTTATAGAAATTGCTAGTAAAATAAAAGTTGCTCATTTTAGTCAATATAATTGTATAAACTGTACTGCAAACATTATGCCGGGTATTCTCAAGTCGTGTTGCTTATGCAAATTTTTCTTATGCAGTGAAATTAAGCTTTATGTCATAATTTTTATATTTCTTGATATTTTTGGTAACAAATTATGTAATAAAAAATTATATTGCCGGGTATTTGACAGTCGTGTTACTTATCAACATGTTTATTTTACAGTTTAATAAATATAAAAAAAAATTTGGTATAATATTTAATTGAAAGTAATGTAAGTTTTATGTTGGTTTTTCTTAAGCGACCGAGTATTACCGGGTATTTGCAAGTCGAGTATTGTAACTGAACGCATTTCTAAGTTGATTTAGTTTTGAATGCTAGATTTTTTTTTCTTTTTTTCGTTGCCTACTTAGTTGCCAGAAAAGTTGACAAACTTGCTTTAAAGCCACGCACGCACGGATATGCGCCAAAGAGAAAATGGAAAAAGCAAGTGAGACAGAGAGAGAGAGAGAGAGAGTGAGAGAGAGAGTGAAAGTGTGAGAGGAATAGAGGTCGAAGATAGTGCGAGAATGTTAAGCAGTTGCACTGCTTGTGTCGCCTGCTTGTGTTTTGCCTTGTCGTTGCCGTTGTCGTCGTGTAGTTGGTCGCTAGGCCGCGTCCGCGACCGTTGCCGGCTGAAGAAACTGTTGTCGAGTTTTGTGCGCTCGAGCATGAAACTTAATAAATTTGCCATGTATATTTATGCGCACACATAATAACCAAGCAGCTTCTATAAATAATTGCACAAATATATGCACATATATCTAGCAAAATATATACTATATATATATATATATGCGCCTATGTCTCTCTGTGTGTGTATGTGTGTGTGTGACTAGTTGCAGGTAAAAGTGTTAAGGTAAAGGTATAGTACGTGTTTTTGAGACAGGAAATTGCAAGCGACATAGAGCAAGTATTGCAAGTGTTGCAACGATGCGAATATCCCGCTGTTGGCGGAAGCGTAAAAACTTCTATGAAACTTCATGGCAATGTGTCTGACCACAGTATGCTGGCAGACACAAACTCTACCTACACCGCAACATCAAATTACAATGCCTCTTGCCACTTTACCATTTTGCCTCCAGCCACTTGCCGCACATTCTATGCACCTTTAGCAAAACTACCAAGTAGGCAGCCATGCAGCCAGGCAGCCATTCAGCCAGTCAGCCAGGCATATCTACAGCTATGAACCTCAACCTCAGTCACATTCCTTGTCGCAGCACTTAGCCATGCCATGGACTCTCCGACTAACAGTACCTATATTCTCTGGCTACCACTACTGCTTCCTCGCTTCCTTGCTCATTGCATACAGCTGGCTGTGTATATCGGTTTCATCTTTCACGCTGGACACTTCAACGTTTCGCTGTAATTTCATGCGCCGTGAAAAGCATTTTGCACTTGCACAATCTTACAGTTGCCTAAGTAGCGGTATCTATCCGTAACACACTGCTGACAACAATGTCTCATCTTGGTGCGTAATAAAAAATAGAAAATAAAAACAAAAATCAAATGTGTTGCTACTGTGCATTGTGCACAGTGGTTAAAAATTGTTACAATTTTACTGGACATTTTTTTTTTTTTGCTGTAATACATATATATAGTAAATGAAACTATATTGGCTTATGAGACGGTTATGAAGCGGTTACGAAACGGTTATAAACGGTTTTCAAATGGTTGTGAAACGGTTATGAAACGGTTATGTTTAGAATTCGTTAATAAAACGATTACAACTTCTTTGTGAATCGGTTATCAATCGGTAATGAATCGGTCATGAATCGGTTATGAAACGGTTATGTATAAATTGCAAGGGTCATCCAATTATAAAACGATTACGAAACGGTTATAAATCGGTTATGAACCGGTTAAAGTTCCGTTATATATAAAATATATTCTATGTCCCATTATTTATATTATAACAAAAATTGTACATTTCGCTTTTGTTTTAATATAATGCAAGTAATTTCAATATGTATTAATCTGAACTTTTTGAAGTATCGCATTTTCACACATCATTATTCAGCTCATCAACTATTTAATTTCATCATAATCGCTTGCAAAAAAATGAGAATGAAGATGAAGAAAAAAATATAAGAAGAAGAAGAAGAAGCAGAGTGTCATTATTATGATGTGTTGCCGCCTGATGATGTGATGCTTGCTGTTGTCTGTGTGTTTGTGTGTGTTGCACTGTGCCGCGATGTCAACGAGAAACGAGAAAGAAAAAGCTAAAAATGAATGAAAGAAAGCAAAAAGAAAATATATATATATGTATATGGAGAAGTGAGCGAGAGAGAGAGTGTAAGTAAAAATGAGAAGATAAGAGAAAGAGAGAGTGAGAGAGAGAGAGAGAGAGAGAGTGAAAGAAGGGGCAACGATGTGCGACGTCATAAACACTCGCGGGCAGGCAGCAATTTTGACGCATTCCGTAACTGAAGATGAAGAAGCAACAACAACAACAACAACAACAACAATAACAAGAATAACAACAACGAGAAGAAGAAGAAGCAGCGCAAAAGCAGCAACAACAATTACATTTGAGTGCGCCCTAAAGGACATTTTACTGATTTAATATTTGTTGCAAGTTGCAACTTGATATGCGTCGAGTTGCACGTAGCATGCAGCAGTAGCAGTAGCAGCAGTTCGTTGCGAGCAGTGAAGCTTAAGGATCTACAGCAGCAGCAGCAGCAAGGCGAATGCCATCAGGCAACCCTCTTGCCACTTGCCACTTGCCACATGCCACATGCCGCATGCCACATGCCGGCTTGCCGGTTGCCAGCATGGCAGTCGCTTAGTTGCCATTGCTGCTACTGCTACTGCTTCTGCTGCTGCTGCTGCTGCTGTTTTCTGGCACTTGCGAGCGTCTCTTTTTTGTCACTTAACTCGAAGCGCGCTCAAAGGACGCTAAATATTGCATTACGTATCCTTGCACTTTACGGCCACCCGATGCCAAGCATGATAGATGTACATATATCTGTATAGTCTATCTCTCTCTCTTTCTCTCTCTATCTATGTGTGTGTGTGTGTGTAGCAGGCACATTGGCGAATTAACTCATCGCAGGTGCTGTGGCATATCAACAGCAGGCTCTTCAGTTGCCATGCCTGCTTCTATCGTCCTGCTCTTGTTGCCTACTGCCTGCTGCATGCTGCATGCTACATGCGTCTGCTGTTTGCCATACATGCCACATTTTGATAAATAGTTGCGGCTGCATTCAGCCAACTACGAGTCAAATATCAAGTATACGCAATGTTAGCGTCACCAAAGAATTGAATTTCTTTCATGCACAGCGGCAAAGCGTCCATAAACTTGCACGTTTCTAATGTACAACTAAGCGCACAGTGAGTGAAGGGGGGAGGTGGCGGCAGGTATTGGGGAAAAGTGGCAGCCTGATGAATGGTGAAGGGGATGGGCTGGGGGTGCGGTAGGGTGAGTGGCAGATTTAAAGCAAGTCGTAAAAATATTTTTTATTAGCAAAGGCATCATAAACATATGCATGCCACGTGGGAAAGAGATAGAGTAACAGACACAGACAGACAGAGAGATAGAGAGAGCGAGAGAGTAGGAGTGTATGTGTGCGACATTGTGAGGCAAGCGTGTAGCAGGTGCCACAAATGTTGGCATACAGCTGTTGCTTGTAGTTTGCATTTGTAATTGCTTTCATCTGTTCCGTTTTTTTTCTTTCTCTCACACTTATTTCTCTCTCTCTCTCTCTCTCTCTCTATCTCTCTCTCTCTCTCTCTCTCTCTCTGTCTCTATCTCTATCTCTTTTGCTCTTCCATTTCCATTTATAGTCTTCATTTCATATTTTTAGTATATTTTTCTCTTATATATTTTATAGTTTAGCTTGTTCTTCTTCTTCTTTTTCTTGTTGTTGTTGTTGTTTCGTATTCGTTTTTTTGTATTTTTTTTTATGACGTTGCACGAGTACTTATTGTACTCAGTGTACAACTCACACTGCCAACTATCACAGTCAGCCATAGTCCACAAAAACTTTGTTAGACATGCAACATGTAGCAGCTGCTGCGATGGATTGGCAAAACCCAAAAAAAAATATAAATAAATAAAAAAAAAACAAGGAAAACGAAAAAAAAAATATAGAAATAAAGTTAAGAAAAATAATGTTATCTACGGCAGACCGAAAATTTTTTTACACTTTTTGATCGTTCATTCCTTAAGGCAGCTATAGCATATAGTTATCTGATTTGAAATAAATATAAATATAAATAAATATAAATTTCAGACGAATCATTTTTAAAATAAAAAAGTTTTACATACAAAAAAAAATTCATTTTATTACACATTGTGCCTATGACAGCTATATGATATAGTTGTCCGATTTGCATGAAATTTCAGATTTATATATAAGACATCATCAAACCTAATTTCTGTTCATTTACAGCAGCTAGCTTAACAAATAAGAAGATTTTTCATACATAAAGTCGGGTTTTTTACCATCGTTCCTATGGCAGCTATATTATATAATTCCTCGCTTCAGCTCGATCCGACTTATATATATTTTAGGGCCATAAAAATTATTTATGTCAAGTTTTATTCAATTAGCTTGCAAGCAGTTCACATTTTAGGCTAAAACAGACAACATCGAATTACTTGCTGATGTTGTTCATGAACATATATAATATATATGTCACAAATTTTGCAGAAAAATGTATATAGCCACTGCAAATATATAATAAGAAGAAAAAGAAAAAAACTTGTGCGTTCAATGTTGTTAGTTGTTTACAGGACAGAGCTGATTACCAAGTGTAGTGCCAGTAGTAGAAAGTAGTAGTATGTCATTGATGTTATGCTGTTGTTTCTGTTCCTGTTGCTCGTCCTTGTTCACAGTCTTGTTGTGCTCAATCGCATATGGTTTGCGACTCAACTACTAGCATTGCTCTTCTCTCTATCTCTATCTTTATATCTCTCTCTCTCTCTCTCTCTCTCTCTCTCTCTCCTTGGAGATGGAGGAGGTATGCACTAACAACATCAAGTTGATCATTTGCGAGTAAGTTAAACAAATTTCAGCACAAGCAAAAGGCAAAAGGCAACGACAAGTCGAGGCATGTCGTATCGTGTCGAGTTTTGACTGCAACGAGTCGAGTGCTGAAAGCTAAAAAAAAAACAAAAAAAAAAAAAAAAACTATAGAAAAAGCTTTGACGAACCCAAAAAAAAAAAGAGAAGAAAATTTTTTGGGGCACTTGAAGTGGACATGAAGACATGAAGTAGCGCACGTCTACGTCTATGTTCCGGGCACTCTACGCATATGTATGTATGTATGTATGTATATGTGTGTGTGTGTGTGTGTGTGTGTATTTGTGTGTTTGTGTAAGCCAATGCAAAAGTGAAACAAAGTCCTTTCACTTATTTTCTAACGCAATTTTGTGGACTTGCTCACTTTAACCCTGTCTATGTCTCTCTTTCTCTGGTTTCCCCCTGACACTCGCACTGTTGTGTGTCTGTGTATTGCTTTAAGTACACGGCCAGACTCTTGGCCAAAACTATTTTAACTTAAATCATGCAGCAGTCAACAATAACAAGCACTGCGAATGCCACTGTGAATGTGAATGTGAATGTGAATGCGACTGTGAATGTGAATGTGAATGCGAATATGAAAGCAGCTTTAACGACTGAACTGTGCGCTCATTGAGACTGAGAGACTGAGAAGCATAACAAGAGAATATTCATATAATACGAAAATTGAATACGCTTTGTCCTACAGATAATGAAGCAGCAGTTCGACATTTTTTACCATGTGTCGTTTTGTATAATTTTATATAATTATATATAAATATTTATTATTATTATTATTATTTTTTTTATATAATTTTTCTTTATTTGCTGTAAACAAAAATAATTTATTAAACATTTTTGAAAATTATTTATTTATGAACTTTGTATAGCTTTTTTTTGTATGGCTAAAAGCTAAAAGCTAAAAGCAATATAATTGATTTTTATCTATAAGTTTTGAGTTTTTCCATGAGCTTTTAAGATGAACTTTAATCAGCTAGAAAGCAATAGCTGTGTAAATATTATTACAACATTGTATTGCTAACCAAATACACTTTAAGCTTTTAATGTGCTTTTGATAAAAAAAGAGCGCTTTAAGAAGCTTTAATTAGCTTGCAAAAAAAAGCAATTTATACACCATATTTTAACTACTGCATTATCAAGTAGTTGTGCTTTTAAGTTGCTTATCAAGTGAGCTTTAAGTGAGCTAGACAGCAAAAATTAGTTAAATATTATAAGAACTGTGTGTTTGCCAAGTAGCTAAGCTTTGAGCTTTTAATGATGAAAGAGCTTTAATCAGCTTGCAGCTATATGCTGTTTATTTATAACTAGTTAGTAAACAGCTGAGCTTTAAGCTGTTGAATTTAAAGCAGATTGCTAACAAAAGTTTTTTTTTATATATTATTATTACACTTGCATTGTCAAGTAGATAAGCTTTGTGTGCTTTTAAAAATGAGCTTTTATTAGTTGGAAACCAATCTTAGTACATTAATAAATAAGCAAGCTTTAAATTAGCTTTAAGCTCTCAATGTGCTTAGAAAATGAGCTTTAAGCAGCTTTAAACTAAAAATAAAACTTGAAAAAAAATCAAAGTGAAATGCAATTCTCACAGCATAAGTTGCCTACAGCTTAAAGCTGCTGCTATGTGATTGAAAAACATTAATCAAATAGTAAAATAAAATGCTTGAAATATAAATCATAAATTAATAAAAAAGCTGAAATGCAATGTGAAATGTCAATGCTGCGCAATATTGAATGCGATTCGACAGCAAACATCATGTTATAGTTGTAAGACTCTTTGATAATGTTGACAAGTAGACAAAACACTTTTGGCGCTTGGCAGACATCTTTTGCTCATGATGATGATGATGATGATGATGATGATGATGATGCTGCTGTTGCAGATGATGATTATGATAATGTTGTTATTGTTGTTGCGCTGTTGGATATAGTTGAATATGGCTAAGAGGGTCGGGAATGAAAATGGAAATGAGCATGAAAATGAAAAATGGGAATGAGTATGGGAAATGGGAAATGGGGGTATGGGGGAATGGGAATAAGCATTGAGAATGAGTAGAAGATGAGTAGAAGATGGGGAATGAGAAACAGAAAACTGAACTGAGCATCTATGGTTACGGGACTGCGAAAAGACATTTGAGTGTCACTTGTGCAGTAGTTTTGAATATTTTGTGAATAGTAAATTACGATCATGAGTCTGAGACTGCTGCAATAATGATGCTACTGCTGATGATGATGATGATGATGATGATGATAATGATGATGATGAGATAAGGAGTGTAAGACAGAGTTAGAGTGAGAGAGAGAGAGATAGAGAGAAGGGGAAATTTTGTGCATGCTGTACAGGGAATGTACAGGCGCCGACCTCCTGCCGTCCTTCTCCATCGCTGTCCTGTCCTTAACACTCTTGTCTGTTGCAGGACCTGGTGTACCGACTATACGCTTATTCATTTATAGCAATTTCTTTGTTGCAGCTGTTTGTTGTTGTTGTTGTTATTGTTGTTGTGGCTGCTGCTGCTGTTGTTGTTATTCTTGGCAGCCCGCTGGCTGTTCATTTGTGTGCCAGTTCTACCAAAACTTTACACACATACAATTTCTTCTTTTTCTCTCTCTCTCTCGTTGTGCTTCTCATCCTCTTATCCTGCGGCCAGTCAGTCAGTCAGCTGTAAAAGTGTGAATATTGCCACAAACACAACATTTTTGTATGTTGCAATTTTAAAATTGCGCATTTTGCAGCTTTGCTGCTTTGCTGCTTGGTAGCCAACGGTTTGATTGTTGCCGCATTGGAACTAATTGCACAATGCGTGCCACAGTGGCAATAGCAAAAGCAAAAGCTTGCCACACAATACCTTGGACATAACTTGAATTTCACTTGACAGCAACAACAAGAAAAAATTGCTGCTACTGCTGCTGCTGCTGCTATTCATGCTGCTGCTACTGTTTCTGAAATGTGTTCAATCATGATTGGCAGTTTCCAGGCATAAGCTGACATACAATGCCAATACACTCACACATACACACACACACACATATGCACATACACATACAAACGAATGTTGTCGATTGTGTTTATTCAATACTAATTACGTTCACATTCATCTAACATTCATTCAAATTCACTGACATTCATTGACATTAACTAACATTCAATCAAACATTTACTTAACATTCATTCAACAGTCATTCAACATTTACACAACTTTTATCCAAATATTGTTTTAAAGATATGTTCATGAGTTCATTCATATATTCACTCATTCAAACATTCGTTCAATCATTCATTCAAACATTCATTCAAGCATTCATTTAAACATTCATGCAAACATTCATTGAAAGACTCACTCTAGCATTCATTAAAACAATTATTCAAACATTCATTCAAAGACTCACTCTAACATTCATTCAAACATTCATTCAAACATTCATTTTAACATTCATTCAAATATTCATCCAAAGACTCACTGAAATATTCGTTCAAACATTCATTTAAACATTCATTAAAACATTCATTCAAGCATTCATTCAAATATTCATGTAAACATTCATTCGAACATTCATTTAAACATTCATTGAAAGACTCACTCTAACATTCATTAAAACAATTATTCATTCAAACATTCATTTAAACATTCATTCAAATATTTATTTAAATATTCATTCAGACATTCATTCAAAAATTCAATTAAGTATTCATTCACACATTCATTCAAAGACTCACTCAAACATTCATTCAAACATGAATTTAAACATTCATTCAAACATTTATTTAAATATTCATTTAAACATTCACTCAAACATTTATTTAAATATTCATACAGACATTTATTCAAACATTCATCTTAACATTCATTCAAACATTTATTCAAACATTCATTCAAACATTCATTAAATCATTCATTCAATTATTGACAAAATACAAATTTACCAATTATTCACATTTGTCAAATAAATAAATTCAAAACATTCATACAAATAATCTAATCAATATTCACATAACATTCATCAAAACACTCAAGAAACACTCACAGAACATTTACCCAACATTCATTATACATGCAAGCAAACATTCACAAAATTCATTCAAATATAAACACAACCTATCTAAAGTATCAGCTAAAGATTCATTCAATATTCATCATTCATTCAAGCAAACTATGCCTCAGACATCGCTTAAGATTTATCCGAAATATTCATAGAATATTTTTTCAACATTACAAGCAATGAATCATCATTCATTTCGAAATAAATCAAATTTCAATAAAAATCATAAGCAACAATATGAATTCACATTTAGAAAAAAAAATAAAACTGAATATTTGAAATATTTGAATTTCAAATAAATTTCTAAAATATTTTTAAGTCAATTTCAATATTTGTTAAGAAATGTTTGAAAATTTTTATAAATTTTCTTTATACATTTATTTATTTCATTGCAAAATATAAAATATAAATTATTTTCCCATGCAATTTTAATTGTTAAGAGTTAAAAGTCAAGGCAGAGAAACAGTTGCAGTGCAAAAGTTGAATTGTATTTTTTTTTTTTTTTATATATATATAGAAAAGGAATTTTAAGAATTTCTTGTCAGTATTTTTAGGGGGAAGAAAAATGTATTTTATTTTTTTTTTTTATCTTGTTTGTAATTAATTTATTAAATTTACATTGTTTGAATATGAAATTTTGCATAATATTTGCTAAGAATTTTGTTAGAAATATTTTGTTAAATTTACTTGCTGTAAATATTACAAAATATATAAAATAAATATTCAGTTTTTTTTTTTTTTTCTCAGTATTTAAAGCTTGAGCTTGCAACACGTTTGTTGCATGCTCACATATATTTATGTGTTTGATTTCATTTGAGCTTCTTTGCAAATGAAAATGCCAAAGTCAATTTCTTGTTGTGCTTTTATGCTTTCGGGCCCTCTGACAACTAACTATAGTTAAAAGGCTAAAAGGTTGTGCAACAAAAACTAAATGTTGAATATGGAATTACATCAACATTTTTAGGCATCAACAAAATTCTTTCTCTTTCGCCGTCTCTCTTTCTCTCTCTCTCTTTGCGTGTGCTGTAAGCAAAGTTCAAGTAAAATGAGAAAAATTTGTTAGCTGATACGCCGAAGATTTTATACACTTGAAATATTTTAATGAAGTATTACAATGAAGTATTTATGATATATAGAAATCTAATCTAATTTGAATTAAATTTTTATTGACTCGCTTAAGTTATCATTAAAAATCGAATTATTTAAGTTACAATCTGAAATATTTAGAAGCAAAAAATGTTGTTCATAGAAAGATTTCATTTTCGATCGATTATTTTTATGGCAGTAATTCAATGCTGGCAAAATTGAAATACTTTTCAATTTATGACCGATTATTCCGATGGCAACTATATGATATAGTAGACCGATTCATCTTATTTCAACTTATATACAAACCAATAGCAATGAAAGTCAGCTATGCCAAATTTTCATTCAAATTGCTTTACAATTAACTGAAGCTCGACAGCTCGCTGCTGAACAAGAGTATATATACTATATATATATATATATATATATATCTTTGAAGCCTAGCTTTCTGTATTACAAAGCTAATATACTTTTGACAGTGTATCTATAAATACATATATATATATATTTCTATTAAAAATGTTGAAAATGTTTATTTAGTTTTTTTTTTTTTTGCTGTAAAATATTTGTAAAATTATAAGATGCGTATACGCAATGTATGCCTATGTATTTGACGTTTTGTCTTTCTCTGTTTCTCTCTCTCTCTCTGTCTCTCTCTCTGTGTGTGTGTTTTGATGTCTTTTATCTATGATTTCGCAAGCTTTGGGCAAAATTTTAGCTTTTTGTGTGCAGATTTTGTGGATATTTGATTTTTTTTCTTTCAATTTCAATTTTTTTTTTTGGCCTTTAATTTAATGACATTTTATAGACACTACAAAGGCAAAAATGAAATGCAAATTGCAACAAGCAGCAGCAGCAGCAGCAGCAGCAGCAGCAGCAATAGAACAAGGGCAACAGCAGCAACTGACATGAGATGAAATGACCTCGACTCTAGGCAAAAGTGTTCAGGTTTTTGGGCTCATCATTAAGCGACTGCCAGCAATAACAGCAAGAACAGCAATAGCAGCAATAGCAACAATAGCAACAGTAACAACATAGACAACAACAGAGAGGCAGGCAAAACAAAAAGTTGTCGCTGGCTGCGCTGCATGCAAATAGCAGCAAAGGGAAGCTTGCGTTGCATAAATAACGACAGCAACAACAGCAACAACAACAACAACAATAGCAATTGCAATAGCTGCTCGCACGTTTTGCATACAAAGCACACACAGACACACACACACACACACACACACACACACACACACACAGATACGCAAATACATCAACACCTTTTGCCATTTTGTTGAATGCTCGCACCTTCCATTGCACGCACCAACAATTGAAATTGTATTAAATTGAATTTTAATATATGACTAAAACAACAACAACAACAACAACAACAACAAGGACGCAGACACAACACATAAGCAGCAAAAACTATTTACACAAAGCATAAAAAAAAAGTAAAACAAACTCAAAGTAGAGAAAAAAAAACAAAACGTTTCTGTGTGTGAATGTGTGTGAGCGAGACAGCTAGAGATAAAGCAGAAATTGTAATTTCACGTTTTGTTTTTTTTTTTTTGCTCTCTATCTCTCTCTTCTTTCAATTGCTTTTGCTGCTGCTGCTGCTGCTGCTGCTTGTTGTTGTTGTTGCTGTTTTGGTTTCTTTCGATCATTTGCGTTTCATGCATTGCATTTAAATTTCAAGTTTAAATATTAATAACTAAGCAAAAACGTGCTCTGTGTGCAACTAGTATAGCTATCTCTCTCTCTCTCTCACTCTTTCTCACTCACTCTACTGTCTCTGTGTGTGTGTCTCTCAGTATGTTTGTTTACCTTTCTCTCTCTCTCTCCCTTTCACACTTTGCTATATATGTTTGCGCTCAAAAGTTTATGCATTTTTAACCTTCAAATAAACACGCCACACGTAGCAGCATGCAAAACCAACAACAACAACAATAACAATAACAACAGCAGCATCAACAACAATACAAAACATGAACAACAACAGTAACAACATGAATAACAACAACAACAACAACAACAACAGCAGCAGCAGGGGGAGCAGCAGCAGCAAGAACATGCAAAAGCAACAGTTACATTTTTTAGTATACATAGCGCATCAGCACAGTGACGCACATAAGTCTAGCTACATGATTTACTTTAACTTTAAACTGATTAGTGACAATTTTTCTTTAAATGCTTTAATTTTGAAATGCAAAAAAAAAAAAAAACAAAAAAAAAAATGTTTTTTTTTTAACTTCATTAAATGTTATTTAGTATTTTCACTTTAATAAAATTGAAGACAATTTTTGTTTATTTTTTCAATATTTTATAATATTTTTTAGCAACATTTTTTTTTAGCCTTTTCATTTAATTTTAATTTTTTTTTTTAACAAAAATTAAATACATAAATAATTTTTTTTTTAATTTAATTTAATTTTTTAACTAAAATTAATTAATTCAATTTTTTTCTCAATTTTTTTTTTTTTTAAATTTATTAATAAACTAGTGTTGTTTAATTTTTTAAAAATTTAATCAACTTGAAATGTAATTTAAAAAAATATAAATAATAATATTAATATTAATATATAAAATTATTTTGGAAATGATTTATTCAATTATTTGAAGATATAAATATATAATATATATAATATTGAAGAATATATAAAATATATAAATAAAATTTAATAGATGTTATTTTAAAATTACAGATAATTTCTAAGCTTATTCTAATTCAAATTTTATTTTGTTATTTTTCTCAGAGTTCTTAGATTTATATAACTTTTTTTTTTGAACATGAACTTTTGATTATATTATTTTTGTATTTTTATGAAATTTATTTAATTATTTATTAAATTTCTATTAAAAATGTTGAAAATGTTTGTTTATTTATTTTTTTTTTTGTTTTTTGCTGTAAAATATTTGTAAAATTATAGCATAAGATGCGTATACGCAATGTACGCCAATGTATTTGTCGTTTTGTCTTTCTCTGTTTGAACTTTTGATTATATTATTTCTACAATTTTATGAAATTTATTTTCTCAGAATTATATTTCACAAAGATTAACTCACATTTTTCTTAATAAATATATTTAATAAAAATGAACTCATTAAAAGCAATGGAGAGAGAGAGAGAGAGAGAGAGAGATACGGAGATATAGAGATAGAGAGAGATTTGATGCAATAATTAAAGAAGATTTAATATTTATAAAATAGATGAAATAGAAATTTTAAAATGAGTTCATTGAGCGTTTAACGCCTACGTCTACATACATACATACATACACATACACATACACACACATAAACGTAGTTTAAAGTATGGGATAAAAATCAGTTTGAATGTGTAATGAAATCATTATCTACACAAAAACAAAAAAAAAAAAAAAAACAAGCGAAACACAAAGAAAACTGACACAAAATTCATAGAAAATTCAATATAATATACAAAGAAGTTTAAGATTCCTGGCACTATGTACCCTCGACCCCCCCCCCCTACACACACACACACATAGCTTTACAATTTCCTTATAGCAATATTTGTGAAAATTCTTGGAAATCGAAAATCAAATTTACAGACTACGAAATAAAGTTTCGTGGAATTTAACGTGCAGTGACTATTTATATATATATATATATATATATATATATATTTAATCTATACTTGAGCTTACTGTTTGACAGTTTTTCATACCCTGTAAGCATGAATAATGTAGGGTATGCTCTGCAATGTTTGTTTAATTTTATACTTTTTTTTTATACATAAATTATTTGCAGCTTTTGGTATCAATTTTGCCTAAATTTACAGGGTATATTTGCATGCAGGCAAAACTATAATTTTTTACTGTAGTTCATAAATTGTTTCTTTGGTCTAAAAAATGAAAAAAAAAAAAACGTTGTATGTCATATTTATGCTGTATTATTTACAGTGGGAATTACGTAAAGGTCAAAAACTTGCATCACACTTTGTGCTAAATCACTCAGAGTGAATGCTAGAGTAAGAGAGAAAGAGAGAGAGAGAGAACGGAAAGTAGCGTAGAATTGTAGACGTATTTCAATCTGATTCCCAATCCGGAATCGAAATCCCAAAACCCCATTGGCATAAGGTCAAGTGTGGCAGAGCTGAAGTAACTGTCATTTTGACTATTTGCATATCCTGCACTGTGCTCTACTTTACTCTCTCTCTCTCTCTCTCTCTCTCTCACACACACATACACACACTCTTACTATTGGTATCTCTGTCTTGCTCTATTGCTCACTGTCAACTCAACGACCATTTGGCATTTACATGCTGCTCGTCATTGTCTCTTTGCAATGTTTGTCTACTGCTTCTACATCTACTTCCACATCTTGTTGTTGTTGTTGTTGTTGTTGTTGCTGTTGCTGTTGTTATTGTTGTTAGTCGTGTTGTTATTGTTGCTGCTATTGCTGGCAATGTTTTTTTGACAAGCGTCGCGCACAAATTGCAAAAACGGCGCCTCGCCTCGCATATTGCTCGCCAACTTTTCTTCTACATCTTTCTGTCTCTTTTTTTTTTTTTTGCTACGTTTTTCAATTTCTTTCTCTCTTCCTCTCTCTCTCTCTCTCCCTGTCTCTCTCTCTCTCTCTTTGTCTGCCACTATATGTGTTGTGTGAAGTTGTGTCACTTTGGCAAGCTCGAATTGATTTGGATGAAAGTTGTAGCAAGTTTTACCCCCATCACAATCTCATTCTCATACTATATGCCTCATACCGCATGCCGCATGCTGCTTGCCACATTCCAGCATTCTTCATTCTACTACTATGCTTCATCCTTGCGATTTGCCATTTTGCATTTGGCTCGTCGCAAAATCATTTGCATGAAATCAAACCGCACTGAAAACAAACTTCACTCAAGACGCGGCCAGGCAGGCGCCTAACCTAGGGCAGCCACACCCACACACACACCAATACTCACACATACACTCTAATACAGACTCTAATACACACTGTTACATAAAAACAGCTTCTACACCTACATCACGCACACACACACACACACAAAGACACATACACACGTACAATCCATCCGCAGCCCTTTGGTTTTTATTTTATTTTATTTTATTTTTTTCACTGCATATATATATATATATATATATATATATATATAATTTGTATACACTTTCAGATGTTATCTTCATTTTATATAGCAGCTTGTAACCCAGAAAATGAGGCATCAGACATGCTTTAATATAAATATATATTTCATATATATATTCATGATCAGCAACAATAGCTTTTAGCAAAAGTTCGTACACTTAACTCACAGTTAGCTGTATAAAAATTGATGTATATAAAGCTATAATGCTTCTTTATTACATATAAATCGTTAGTAGCCGGATCGACGAGCTATATCATATAGCCGCGCTAGAAAAAATTCTTGATAATTTCAGTTTTTGTATGAACAATTTTTGGTATATGTTAAGTTAGTACACTGAAACTTACATAATTTGAGTTTAATGACATATTAAATATATCTGGAAAAATTGGAAGCATATTGTTATTACTATAACTTATAGCAGTCATAGAAAAAAATCAGTAGAAAATTCAACTTTTTGTATGTTGAAAATTTTTGTTTTATTTGTAAGGCTGAAATTTACTTAGTTTAATTTCAATGCTGATTAAAATACTATATCTGTCAAAAATTTAATGCAAATCGTACAACTATATTTTATAGCTGACATAGGAAAAATATCTAAAAAAAAAATTTCAACTTTTTCTTTGGAAATTTTTTTTATTCAAAATTTTGCAAAGTGTATAAAATTTGCCGGCGAGTCAAAGTTAAGTTTTTTTTTAGCATTTTTCGTTTTTATGCGATGCTTGCTTAGGAGCAGTAAGCAGGGGGCAGGAGAGAGAGAGAGAGAGAGAGAGAGAGAGAGAAGAAGTTTTATGCGAAATAGGCGTAAAGTGTAGTGAAGTTATGCGAATTACGTGGGCGCCTTTTAGGGCTGACAAACTTGGTCTAATGATAAATTGAATACGAGTAGCATAAACACAAAACTCGAACTAGTTCGGTGTGAACATGAACATTTTTTTACCAGAGAGAGAGACAGAGAGAGAGAGAGAGATATAGTGAGAGAGAGAGAGGTAGATAGTAAGAGGTTAGACAGATATTCTTCAATTGCTGTTGGGTTTATGTGTAAATAAAATGTGTTAAATAATAAAATAGATGGAAATGAGATGAACGAGATGCCAATAGTTGTATACACTGCGTTAGAAAGAGATAGCAAATTAATTAGAAGTTTGAAGTTTAAGCATAAATAAACAGACAAAAATAGAAAAAGGTT
This sequence comes from Zaprionus obscuricornis, assembly GCA_037044475.1. NCBI lineage: Eukaryota > Metazoa > Arthropoda > Insecta > Diptera > Drosophilidae > Zaprionus > Zaprionus obscuricornis. The sequence goes on along the minus strand of JBAMBR010003247.1, from coordinate 109,091 downwards.
AAAAGAAATTACATAGAAGGAAAGGATTCAAGAGATAGTTAAAGAGATTAAAGAACTGCAGTAAGAGAGAGAGAGAGAGAGAAGGAGAGAGGAAGAGAGAAGGAGAGAGAAAGTGATTAAAAAAAAGAAGAAGAGAGAAAAAGGCAAAGCTGGCGAGAGTTTGAGGTTTGGATGAAGACAGAGTGCGTTGGAGATAGGATGATGAGGATATAATAGAAATTGAGAGAAGACAGAGAAAGCAAGATAAACAAAAGGAAGAGAGAAAGATAGTCACAGAAAAGAGAGAGAGAGAGGCGAACTGATGTAGAATTTTGAGATACTAAACAATGTAAGAGAGACAGCAGGAAAACAGGAAGACCGCCTGAGAGAATGAGTTTTAAAACGTGTGTAAGAGAGAGAGAGAGATAAAAATAGAATTTTGAAAATATATTTTTTTTTTTTTTTCAAATTCCAAACTTTGCAGCTAATCGTCAGCATAAGTGTAAGTGCTGGGCTGTTAGGCTCACACGTTGACTTTTTGGAGATTTTGCAGCCCTGAATTGTGTTAGGAAAGTCTGTTTGGCGACGTTAGCGATGGCGATGGCGACTGTTCACTGCTACTTTTGGCGGTGTTGTTGTTGTTGTTGGGCTTATGGGTGGGTGATGGCGTTGGCAATGTCGACGATGGCGATGGCGATGGTGATGGCAATGGCGACCTCTGAACCGCCGCCGGCTGAGCCTCTGCCAAGTGCCAAGTAGTTTATCGCACAATTTTTGCTTGGCAAACTTATAACAACATATGCAATGTGTGCGCTCTCTCTATCTCCCTCTCTCTCTCTCTCTCTCTTTCCCTCTCTCTTTGTGTATGTGTGACTTACATTAGACATATGTAGTTACTATGTGACTTGGTCGTTGTATGCTTTTGACCGTATCCTAAGCGTGTTCCGTATTCCGTGTGTTACGTGTTTCCAGACGTGTCCAATGCCTTGTCCAAATGTGCTTTGCCTTATTTTGCTTTCTCTAGCGAATCTTTCTCTCTCTCTCTCTCTCTCTCTCACTGTTTCTCTTTGGCAATTGTTACTGCTGCTGCTACTTCTAGGGTTTCCTTTCGACTTTTTTTTTTGTGTGTCCGAAAAGCATTGGGAATGTTAATCGCACGCATTAGTATTGGTGTCAGGCTGTAGGAGCTCGTCGGGACGCGCCATGGGAGTGCACGCCATGACGTCTAGGCTCAACATACACACAAACACACGCAGTGTTTAAAAGAGAGAGAGAAAATGAGCAACTGCGAAAGAGAGCGGAGAGAGAGTGAGAGTGAGTGAGAGAGATAGAGAGAGAGAGAGAGAAAGAGAGAGACATAGAGACATTGACGCGTCATTTGGCCAACATGAAAATTGTGCGCCAAACATTTTTGTCAAACTGCAAAATCAAGCAGACAGCAGCAACAGCAACAACAGCAGCAACAACAGCGGCAGCAAAAACTTTAAGCATAACAAATGCTACAACAACAACAACAACAACAACAACAACAACAACAATAAACAGCTGCTAAGCTTACAGGCCCCGGGCCAGAGAATGTAGGACCACAGGACAAGGGACATGGGACAAGTGAGCAGGGACAAGGGAGCAGGGGCATAGGACAAGGGATACAGGATATGGCAAACGGGACAAGGAACATGGAACACGGGAAACGGGACAAAAAGACACATGACACGGGACACGGGACAGGGAACACAGGACACGAGACACGGGACATCGGATATTGTGTTGATGCTCTCAGTATTTTGGCGTTTGCCTGTTTTTGTCTTATTGTTGTTGTTGTTTTTGTTGTTGTAGTTGTTTTTGGCGGTGGCTTTGGCTTTGGCGTTGACAGTGGCGATGGCGATGGCGATGGCGATGGCGATGACGGTGGCATTGGCAACGCTGCCAAGCAAAAGCAAAGGCAAAGGCAAAGGCAAGTGGCCTCGTTTTAGGTTTGCCTTACAAATTTTTGGGCGTGGTCGTGGGGCGGTGTTATTGCGGTGTGTGGCTAAGAAAACTTGAGGTGCTTAACAATAATTGAATGAAACTTGAGTTAAGTGTAGCGTGTGTGTCGGTTCTCTCTCTCTCTCTCTCTCTCTCACTCTCGCTGTTTGTGTTTGTGTTGTGGTAAGCCTTGACAAAGCCTAGCAAGATACTCATATGTGGCCAAAATAGTGCTAGGTAGGGGCAGAAGAGAATTGTGGAGACAGCATGAAAACAGTTCGTGCCTGCTACATATATATACAGAGGCACACACACACACACATACACACACACACACAGATGTGTATTTGTGATTGGGTCTATTAAACAAAACTTCTGTGGTTCATTCGCCACAATTATGAAAATGTCGCACAGCTGTTTGTAGCAATTGTTCTACAACATCGTATCATGGGGGAGGCGGGCGACCATAGTCATATCAATGGCGTAGGCGTGTCATCAGAGGGAGGCTTAGGTCAACGCAAAGCTGGTTGAAATTAGTTGACAACATGGATTAACAGGCAGAGATACAGATATGAGCGCAAAACAATGCGAAGTTTGTTGCGCTCCATTGGGAAGCTATATTTATATCTCTCTCTCTTTCTTGCTCTCTCTCACTCTCGCTTACTACATCGCTGTCTCTCTCTCTCTCTCTCTCGCACATTTTATGTGTTTTTATGATATCAGTCTACATAAACGAAACGAATTTATTTCCAAAAATTCCCTAACAATAATTCATAAATGTCGAAAATGCGAATTTGGTTCCCCAATGTCTTTCATATATACATACATTCTCTTCCCTCTCTCTCTCTCTCTCTCTCTTTCTCTTTCTATCTTTCTCACTCTTTTATGAGAATCAACAAAAATAGTTCAATCATTTTTAGATTATGTAATATTGCCGTGATTATACATTGTATAACAAGCTATGCTAGATCATACTATGATAATTATATTTTCGGAAATTTCAGTTTTTTTTTTTTTGGGGGATATTATATTGGTGAATAGTATGTTGAGCTAAGTAAATCTTACTGATATGTTCAGGTAGTAAGTGAAATCATATAATAAAGCTTTATGATCTATTAATCTTATGTCAATTAACAGCTGTGAAATTATGTTAGTTTATCTATGTTAGACAGATGTTAACTTTTATGCATATTTTAACATTATGTTAAGTAATAATGCTATAAGTATCTCTGTAATTAATTTAACATTTCACTGTTAACATATGTTAACATGCACTGTTAATATATCTACATACAAATGTTAGCCATATGTTAAGTTCTTGAATGCTCTGTAAATCGTTTATTGAAGCTCTGTTAATTAGTAGCACATGTTATCTTATATAAGTTTAACATTCTGTTAAATATGTTAGTGATATGTAAATCTTTTGTTTACTTTTTACATATATTCTGCTATTAACTTAACATATGTTAGCATTATGTTAAGTTATTAATGTTGCAAGTCTATGTAAATATCAGAAAATATAACAATATTCTTTCAACTTTTTGAACGTTTATTAACTTTCACTGTTAACTAACATATTTATGTTAGCACTCTGTTATGTTATCTGAATGTTATCTCCTTATCTCTGTTATCTCTTAATATACTGTGAGCACTGTTAACAATATGTTAATTGCATTATGACATGTATCCCTGTTAGTGATATGTTCCTGAGCTATTACTTCTAACGGTGCACTGTTAACTTACATATGTTAAATATGGAATGCTCTGCAACTCTGTAAATTATATGTTACAGAACTGTAAACAATATGTTAAATATGTATTGGCATGCATCTCTGTAAATATTATGTTAAGAAACTGTTATGTTACATATGTAAAATATGTAATGGTCTGTAAGTATCTGTAAATGTTACAGAACTGTTACAGAACTGTTACAGAACTGTTACAGAACTGTTACAGAACTGTCACAGAACTGTCACAGAACTGTCAAAGAACTGTCACAGAACTGTTAACTAACATATGTTAAATATGTAATGCTCTGTAAATCTCTGTAAATGTCACAGAACTGTCACTGAACTGTCGCTGAACTGTCACAGAACTGTTAACTAACATATGTAAAATATGTAATGCTATGCATCTCTGTAAATGTTACAGAACTGTCACAGAACTGTTAACTAACATATGTTAAATATGTAATGTTCTGTAAATCTCTGTAAATGTTATGTTACGGAACTGTTAATGCTTCACTCCCCCCATGTCAACTTGTGCTGTTAACATTAGGTATGCTTTGTACTACTATATATATACATATATAGAGTGTCAACTGTAAAATATTTAAATGCAACTTCATCTACTTAGCTCGCAGCAGCAGCAGCAGCAGTAGTATTACATCAAACACACAGACATAGACCACATGTTGCAGCTGCAGCTATTTTCGCTAACGAATATATTGCATTCTCTCTCTCTCTCTCTATCTCCCTCCCTCTCTCTATCGCTCTCTAGCTCTATCGCTCTTTCAATATATATATATATATGTATATCTATATATATTTTTGAAGTTTATTGAGGATGCAAAATGTTTTTCGGGCTTTTGGTTGAATATAGTTCGTGTTGCGGCAATAGATGAGTATTACGACTAGTGTGAACAGAGTGAGGATGTTTGTAGATGAGTGAAGGGAGGGCGGGATTGCATAGATAAAGGCAACACAATTGTGGTTTGTTCAACATTGTTTAGGCGCTGTGATTTTTGGATGAGTGAACAGCACAATGCTTGAAGGACCCTTGACACGGTACTTGTTGAGGGTTTTTTTTTTCATTTTTTTTTTTTTTTGGGTTGGGGAAAGCGAATTGCACAAAATTGATCAATAAACTAAGTTAAAATGTTTTTGTAAAATGCGTATGGCAACGTTTTTAGTGATGGATGGCAACATGTGCGCGTACAAGTATGTTCATGTTATTCAATGCCAATGCATGTATCTGTGTGTTATAGTAAAGACAATAGGCAATAGACATTGGATGAGTAAGCGAGAGAGTGTAAGTGAGTGAGTAAAAGAGATAGACAATGACCGCAGCAAAGGTGCGCATAACGTGAAACCACAATATAATTGTTCTATACTTTATTATCAGAGCATCAAATACTGAATACTACAGTGACAGAGAGGGCAGAGGTGGCAGAGGCGTCACATGAAGGCTGAGAGGCAATGTGACGTAAATTGTATGACTGGGCATAAAATGTGCATGCTACGTGTTCTATGTTGTTCAAAATGAATGTGTGATATTCGCTTGTTTTTGCATCTCCATGGAATTTTAACACAGACACACACAAACACACACAAACGCACAGATATACGCACAGTGAAATATCCCCAAAAAAAAAAAAAAGAAATTCAACCAAAATCATGCTCAGCTCATTACAAAAGTTCTTGCTCATGGCCGCCAAAAATGATATATGACTGGATACTAGATGAAACATGGGCAACAACAATGCAACACTGTTCTACAAGCAACAACAACAAAAATAAAAACATACATATATGCAGACATATAACAATTCTGTTACCTGTATCAATTTGTGCGAGAAGTTCATTTAAGGTCAACGCTTTGAGCAAAACTCTAAACAATTGCCAAAATTGTAGATATGGGGAGAATACTTTTCTCATTTTGTTTCTTTCTCTTTTTCTCCTTTTCAATGTTTCTCTTTGTTTCACATTTTTTCGCTTTTTTGTCTTTTTTTTCTATTTTTCTCTCTCTATTTTTTATATTTTTTCAATTTTTTTTAAAGTTTTTTATTTTTTTTTTTTCATTTTTTTTCTTCCTATTTTTGTTTCCTTTTTCTATTAATTTTCTGTTTCTTGAATTTTTTATTTTTTTTCTCTGTTTCTATCTTTTTCTCCCTTTTTTTTTTATTTTTCTCTCTCTTTTTTCATATTCTTTCAAAATTTTTTTTTTTTTTTTAATTTTTTCAATTTTTTTATAGTTTTCTAATTGTTTTTTATATTTTTTTTCTTTTTCTACCTTTTCTTTTTTTTCTCTGTTTCTTCAATTCATTTCTTTTTTTTTCTGTTTCTCTCTTTTTCCTTCTTTTTTTCAATTGTTTCATTCTTTTCTCTGTTTCTCATTTTCTTATTCTCTTTTTCTTCTTCTCGTTTTCTCATTTTTTCTTTATTTCTCTTTCCTTCTTTCTCTCTCTATTTATCTGTATCTCTTACTTTCTCTAACTTTCTCATCGCTATTTAATTTGTGCTACCATCACAATATTTCACATTTTTTAGCCATTTCTAGCTATATTTATCCGCTAAACACTTTTTTTTGACTTTGCTGACATGCAAAACTCTCTCTAACCTCACTTTTCTTTTACCATTGACACCTGTTGGCTTACAATTCGTATTTACCATCACATAAATATTGTCTATTTTCTTCTTATACACTTTGTTACTCAAAATTCACTTCATCTAGTATTTAATTTATTAAAATTAATCATAAGTTTGTGCAAAAAATGCAACTAATTGAAGTATTTTCGCACAGTGTCTGCGTTATGTCTTGCGACACCTTTTTTTGGTTGCACACAACTCAATCTAGACACACTAACTCAACTTGCCACAAAATGTTGATCGCATACACACACGCACCGCATGGTGTTCCACACGTTGCAAGAAAACCAAAAAAAAAAAAAAAACATGCTTGAAATTTTACTTTTACTTGTACGCCGACAATTTTCTACACTTTTTTTCTCTTACGATTTTTGCAATTACAGAATAATGAAATCTATTTAATAATAATAATCTCTATGTGATACATGGGCGCATTGTAGCTGCTTTTCTTTCGATTTTGATTATTAATCGATAGTCAATTAATAATCGAAACTGCTGAATGCTCATGTATCGTCAAGCTACCATAGCAACTATCGTTTTATATTATTCTTCTATGTATCGAAAGCTCAGCACATAATAAATTTATAATATTTTCAGCATATATACAATTACAATTATCGATATTTTATTCAATCGTTCAATATACAAGAATTTTTTTATTATTATTTGTCGATAGTTTCAATGCGATATATCGGCGCATTTTGTCACATTTTTATTAATATTTAATTTTGAATTTTTTTTCTAGATTACGTTACGTTATTGCTGGCCAAAATAAATGTATCCCTTTGGGTAGTGTATAGAGTTGAGACGACGACCGCAGCCATCAGGTGACAGGCGCTCGGCGGCTTTTCATCACCAGAGAGCGCAAGTGAGCAAGTGAGCAAGTGAGGAAAGTGAGAAAAGTGAACAAGTGGGCGGCAGTATGATGGGCGTGCTGTGAAGCTGTCACTGTGTAGCTGAGGCCTGTGCTTTGGGCCATGCCGACGCAGCAGTAAGAACAACAACAACAACAACAATAATAACAAGAAGTTTTTTTTTTTTTTTTATTTTCATTTTTTTTTTCTTTTTTTTTTTTTTATTTTGCGCGAACCAACAAACAATTTAATTTCACACGCGAGCGCCAGTGTTGTCGTGCGGCATGTGAAATCAGCCAGCCGATACGGCAACCTACACACAAACATACACATAAACATACGCATAAACAGTGTAAAAGATATACAACATGCATACATATGTATACATATTCATATTCGTATGGCAGTGGCAGTATCAGTGCGAGTGCCAGTGCGAATATGAGTGCGAGTGCGAGGGCGAGTGCGTTATATGCACAGACAAAAAAATATTATGATACGCTTGTTGATATGTCATCAGTTTTTTTTTTTTTTTTTGTTTGTTGTCTGTTCCCTGTAAAATAACAGAAAGACACAGCGCAACAGTTTACTATCATGATGTAAAAGATAGTGTTACATACATATATACATGTACATATGTATCTGTATATGTATGTATGTATAGGAAATAGTAAAAAAAATATATCTTTTCATTTCAAAAGGCAAGCAACAAAATTATGCAAAACAAAAAAAAAAAAATCAAAAAAATTATCTGCGCATTTAAACTGGAAATTTAACTGGCGCCCTGAAAAGTATGCTACAATGCATATGAAAATAATTTACGCAAATCGCAAATGGAAAAAAATAAGTATGATATCAAATTAATTATCAATTTATATAATTTAAAAAAAAAAACCGAATCCTTAAAAACAATTTTCATTTTCATATTATTAAAAAAATAAATTTATTTTAAAAAATAAAAATATAAAAAAAATGTCTATATAGACATGAAAGCGATTATAAAATTATTTTATTAAATGAAAACTATTTTTATTTATTATATAAATTTAAAAAAAAAAATTTTTTTTCTATATTATTAATGTACAAATTATTATTATTTTTTTTAATTATTATTATAAGAACGGAGATAAAAAATATTTATTCATATTAATAAATATATATACATATATATATATTTTTTTTTGTAAATTAAATTTTTTTATGCATAATATTTTATTATTTTTTAAAAATTTGTATTTGAATTTTGAATTCTTAACATAATTTTAACTTTAATTTTTATTTTATTATTCATTTGATTTAAATTTTAGTGTTTTTTTTTTTATTATTATTATTGTTATAATTTGTTTGATATTTTATTTATATTTATTTTTTGTTTTGTCATCAATATAAATTTTATTTAATTTTTTTAAATGCTTTATAACATTAATTTATGCGCATTTTTTGCAGTGTATTGCTCACATATATTGCTCGGCATGCAAATAGCAAATGATGCCTCAAGATTTGCTCAGATGTGGGGAAAACTTTTACTGGCAAGCAGTAGCAGTAGCAGCAGTAGCAGCAGCAGCAAGCAGCAAGCAGCAGGCAGGTAAGCAAAACCAACTTGGCTGCTGCCTGTTAAGTCAATGACTTTTATGTACATTTTGATGGACTTTTAATCCATATACTCAACGCACAAACACACAGACACACACGTTGAGTTGCAAAGACAGACGCACGTACAGTGGGCGAGAAAAATATGTATATGATATTGTGTCATCAATGGGAACGAAGGCATGTGGCAGCTGTGTGAGAAACGCTAGCAGGCATAGAAAAAGAGAGAGAGAGACAGAGGCAGAGTGAGAGTGAGAGAGGGAGATGGAGATGGAGATGGAGGAGAGCGGTAAATGGAAGTGGAAATTCAACCACAGTAGCTGTACTTTTGTGGGCCATCATTGGTTTTGGACGCTGGTCCCTGGCATTGAAATGTTTTGGGTTTTGGGTTCTGGGATGTTGGGATGCTGGGATGTTGGGATACTTGGATGTTGAGTTCTGCATGCTCAACGCTTAATGTGCTTAAGATGAGTTACATTATATGGCCAAGTGTCTCTCTCTCTCACTCTTTCTTTCTTCCTCATTCTCTCTTCGTAATTGTTTGTCTGCATGTATGTACGTGTACGTGTGTGTGTGTGTGTGTGTGTGTGTGTGTGTGTGCTGTGTGTGTGTGGGAAATGCCATTTTGTAATGTGGCAAAAGTGTAATATTGTGCTTTTGATTTCACATTCGTTCGTTTGTTCATTTTGCCTTTGCCGTTGCCTTCTGCATTTTTCCCTCTTTCCTCTTTCCTCTTTACTCTTTACACTTTACACTTCTTCTCCTACTCCATCACCATCATTCTCATTTTCACTCTCACATTATGCCTTGACTTTCCTTCCTTAGTGACCATTTTGCACTTGCTTTTTACTTTTTACTTATACTTTCATCTCTCTCTCTCTCTCTCTCTCTCTCTCTCTGTCTTCCTTTCTTTCTCTTTACATTTGCCATCGGCTTTGACTTCCGTTTTTGACCATTAATAGGTGTACTTATATGTTTAATGGAGTGCCACTCGACTGCCTGCCTGCCTGCCTGACTCTCTGCCTGTCTGCTTGTCTGCTTGTCTGTCTACGTGTGTATGTGTGTGTGTCTGTGACATAGTTAAAATTGCATATACTTCATTTTGCCAGTGCAAGCTTCAAGCTCGCCGCGCTGCAAGTTGACTTTCTCAGGGAGTGAAGCGTAAGGCAAGACGTTGACGGCGACGGCGACCACAGTCGTTCGGTCCGGTTGGTCGGTTGCTTTGTAATGTTTAGTTATGCAACTATTGTTCAATGTGTGGTAAATAGTTTACATTTGACTATTTACCGCATACACCTACAGACAAAGTGAGACAGAGAGAGAGAGTGAGACATTTATACACTTGTAGGTAAAAGTAAAGTGCCACTGAGATTTAAATTAGCAAAGTAAATGCCAGCAGCAGCAGTAGTAGCAGCATTGTTGCAAAGTTTTCATACCGAAAAGTGGCATAAGGCACACACAGACACACACACACACACACACACACACACACACAAGGAGAGCCACTCGACTCGCTAGCAGTTGCAACAACACAGCTAAGTACAGCTTAAACACACACAGACAGAGAGAGAGAGAGAGAGAGAGAGAGCGAGAGAGAGAGAGTGAGGCAGATATAAAGTGAACACACTTGACATATACAGGAGACTGGACACAGCCATCGTCATTGCCATCGTCATCGTCATTGCCATCGTCATCGTCATCGTTGTCGTTATCATCATTGCAGCAGTTGTCATATATGATGATTAGATATTCATTAAGTTGTTGCAGCTCAACTGCTTTGTTAAGTGAAGCATTTTCTTGTGGCAAGTGCCACTTCAAGTGTTCACTCACTGCTTGCAATAGCAACTAGCAAGTAGCAAGCATTGCAACTTCACATATTTGATTGTAGTCTGTGTGTGTGAGAGAGAGAGAGAGAGAGAGAGAGAGTAGAATTTTACCAATATATATAAATGTATGTATAGCAAAGTTTTTGGTGCTTGAAAGCTCAAAAAGCCTTAAGTATAATCCGTTTAGATCCTTTATATATTCTAGATATGGCATATAAATATATATATATATATTATATTTGCTCAACATACGCAAGATATTTCTATTTCACTTTCAAGTATATTGCTACTACTGCTACTTCTCATTCAAAGAGTGTCAGAGAGAGACAGAGAGAGAGAGACAGAGAGTAGAGAGAGAGAGAGAGAGAGAGAGAGAGAGAGAGAGAGAGAAATTGAGAGTTAATCTTATTAAGTTCTTCATTTTATGATACGTGATGCTTTAAAATTTCGAAATACTAAAATACGATTTGACAAGATTAAACAGACATACAGCAAGTCTTTAGTTTAGTAAAAGCATTTAATTTAATTATATTTAATTATTCTTGCCAGCAAGTCTCTTAGTAAGTAACTTCAAATATATATATATATATATATATATATATATATATACATCTGTACAGCAAAGTAAGATAGAATTACAGTGCTGACTGAGCAATATTCATCAGCTGTCTAAGCAATTACATGCGATATATTCTATATATGTCAGGAGAAATTTATTATATGTTAATGTATCACAATGAAATTTAGCATATAGTGATATTATAATATTTTCTACATATATATCAAATTTCAGCTGAATCGGCGCACTATATCATATATATATAAATAGTCTAATAGAAGTCATTAAATAATTGCAGGCAAGTTTTTTTTTAAGCAGAAACTTTAAATTCTATATATTAATATATATGTAAATATTTCTGATAAAATATATTATATATTCCTAATCAGCATCAGCAGTTAAATATGCTAAATGCTAAATGTATTAAAATTTAATATATATTTTATCGGCTGTCTAAGCAATTACATGCGATATATCATCGTATAGTTGTCTCGGCGATTATTCCAAAGATACGCAAATATTTGTCTGCATAAATTTATTATATGTCAATGTATGAAATTCAATGTTATGAAATTCAGCATATAGTAAATTTTTAATGTTACCTAGATATAAACAAAATTTTAGCCAAATCCGCGCACTATATCATATTATATAAATGGTTCACAAAAAGTATTTAAAATAAAAGCTAAAATGAAAATTGTAAAAAAAAAAAAAAAATAAATACAATAATATTAAAATAAATTATATATATTATATATATTCTTGATCAGCATGTTTTAATTGAAAGTGTCTGCTACATATACATATATGTATATATTTGCTAAATCTACATGGATTTCAATTTTCATAGTTGAAAAAAAAAATAAAAATAAATAAAATAAAAATTTGAAATTGCTGCAATGCAAAGAGAAGCAAGCGTAATAAACAATAAAATGCAATTATTCTATTATTCGTATGTAATATATAATAATCAATTTCGATATATGCATGTAACATACAAACATAACCTCAATGATTTGCAAATAATAACAATAAGAAGATGAAGCAGAAGAAGAAGCGAGTAAAACATTTGCAATTGACATTTAGATAGAAATGCAATTCATTTGCATGTTAAGCATTTCAATGATAATCAAGATGATATTGATGATGTTGCTGTTGATAATGATAATGATGATGGTAAAGAGAAGTAGCAGATGAAGATGAAGATGAAGAAGAAGAAGAAGAAGAAGTGATATAAGTTTATCATGAGAGAGCAGCATCATCAGCAGCATTATGTGGTTAACATTGTCAGAGAGATAGAGAAATGAAATGCAGTTAAATCTGACAATCAATCGATAAGCGATAATAGCATTTATCGTTGTTCTTCTTGTTGTTGTTACTGTTGTTGTTGTTGTTGTTGTTGTTGTTGTTGTTAGGCAATTGCTATTGTTATTTAGCTGTTTGCGGGGAAAACAGTTGATGCAGAATACTGATGCAAAAGCCGCAAAGTGTCAAGCACAACTGATGCGTCAATTGGCATCCAAGAATCAGTCGAGCGTTTGCAAACATTTGCTTGCATTATTAGCAGACAGGTATCGGCGCAATGGGAGTTTTTGGGTGTTGTGGCAAGCAAAGTATAGTGTGACAGTGACAGTGGCAGTGGCAGTGATAGACTGTGGCAGTAAACTGACATTGGGATCAAATATTATTAATTAAATTTGCTAAACTATTTGCCATTAAGCCGTTAAGCTGCATGGCAAAACAATGTACAACATGCCACTGCCGCAGCAACAGCAACAACAGCAGCAACATGAGCAGCAACAATCAATTCAACAACTGTGCGAATATCTCTATACAGATGTCTATCTAATTCTCTTCTAACTTTATCTACCTCTCACTCTCTTTCTCTTTCTCTTTCTCTCACTCTTACTCACACTCTCCTGCTCTCTCAGTCATTCTATCTCTCTGTCTCTCTCTGACTCACTCACACTTCCTTGACGGGAGACGCTCTGTTGTTCATGTTTATCAATCTATTGCGTTGTTGTTGTTGTTGCCCCTGCCACAGCATGTGGCAAGTGTTTTTGCATTGCGTCGCATAACAATTTGCGGCTGTTGCTTGAACTTGTCCACACACGCACACACACACTGTGCTCTGCCATTCTTCCTCTCTCACTCACTCACTCTCACTCTCCTTCTTTCTCTCTGTGTCGTTCTCTCTCTCTCTCTCTATGTTGAGGTCATCTTAAAGATAGCAAGCTTCATATGGCAGCCAAATGTCGCCTTCACTCCGTTGGCATCTGTTCCATTTCATCCTTTTCTCTGCTCATATCTTTCTTCTACTCTGCCCTTCTCTTCCTCTTTTCTCCTCTTTCTCTTCTCATTTCTTGTATCTTCAAGTTGCTTCGCCTCAGTGTTTGCTACTGCTACTGCTGCTGCTTCGTTTGTTCGATTTACGTGGCAAAAGTTATGTGCAGTGTCCACTTTAGACTATTGCTGGGGCAGTTCCTGCTGTTGCTGCTGTTGCTGCTGCTGTTGCCGTTGCTACTGCTGTTGCTGCCATAGATAGATATACGTACTCTTAGATACATATAAATATCGCATCTACACACATGCCACACACACATACACACACACGTACAGACACACACACACACATAGTTATTGCATATGCCACAGATAACAGATAGATTGCATTGTCCAAGTGTCCAAGTGTCCAAGTGTCCAAGCGTCCAAGTGTACGCAAGTCGCAAAGAGTCGAGGGCACAATTTGCCATACGATAGCTACACTAGACTACACTGTGCTACACAGCATTACACTAGACTACATAAAACCAAGCATAGCTTAACACTTTCAGCTATAAATTATTTGCAAATATTTAAACGATAGTTTTAAATAATTTTTATTAAAATTTAAGAAAAAATATTTTATTATTATAATTATAATAAATTTTTTTATTTGTATTTAATTTTTATAA
>JBAMBR010003247.1:0-92500 GCA_037044475.1 Zaprionus obscuricornis | reverse complement strand
GGTTGTCGGGTCGCATTCAATCAGCCTTTTACTTACTTATGTACATACATGTATGTAGGTTTGTAAGTATGTATGTTAGTCCAGTTATCTACACCTACTCATCTTCCTCTCTCTCTCTCTCTCACACTCTCTCTTTTTCTCTTACTGTCTCTTTCACAGCTACTCATAAAAAGCAGCAGGCGACAAAAATTGTTCGCCTTCTGCCTTGTGCTTTGTGTCTTTTCTTCTGCTTTCTTGTGTCTTTGCTTTTTAAAAGCAATATGCGATATGCATTATGTGACTCACAAGTGCACAAACAAACCACACATAGTGTAAGAGACTGTGCATGAGAGAGAGAGAGAAAGAGAAAGAGAGCGAGAGAGGGGGGTAGGGATAGTGAGCAAGCGAGACAAAAGCTATTTGATTTATATTCTTTTACTGGCAATGCAATTGCTAATAACAAAACGTAGCAGCAGCAGAGATAAGTAAACAGCAGTGTGTCTGAGTGAGAGAGAAAGAGAGAGGGAGAGAGAGACAGCAAGAGTGCGAGTGAGACAGAGAGAGAGAGAGAGTGTAGTGTAGTGTATGTTAATGTTGAGGTATGGCAGGGTGGTAACCAATTTCATTTGCAAGCTAATCAATTATAATGATAATTTAATTAATTTAAACAAACAGCCAAATGATTGCATCAACAACAACAACAACAACAAGAACAGCAGCAATAACAACAACAATACTTCACTTGTAGCATTGTTTTCTTCATTGTTTTTGCTTCTGCTGCTGCTACTGCTGCTGCTATGGATACTGCTGCTGCTGTTGACTGCCGTTGATATGCGTCAAATTTTGAATTATGCCAAAGTGTTTCAGTCTTATTGTTGTTGCTGCTGCTGTTGTTGTTGTTGTTGTTGTTGTTGATATCTGACTGCAGGCTTGCAGGCTTCATTAGAAGGCGATCAAGCGCATAAAATGGCTGAAAAAAAACTTATTTAATTAATTGTTAATGTTGTCGGACTACAATAACAACAGCACCGGCAACAACATAAACAGCAATGCAACGTTTCGCTGTCAACTATAAAATGAAATGCAACAGCAAAAAGAAAATTGAAAACAAAAAAAAAAGAAAAAAAAAAGGAAAAAAAAGTGTAAATAATAAAAAAAATAAATAAATAAAATTAAATAATAATAAAAGCAAAGAGTTCAAATTATTTAAGTTGATAAGAACTAATTAATTTTATTAAAAAATTTTCAACTCGTCTGAATATTAAATAAATAAAAAATAAATAAAAATAAATAAATTATATAAAAATTGTTGAGAAAAAAAAAATTAATTTTTATACTGTGTGCTGTCGTGCACAGTGGAACAGAGCTGAAATATTTTGTGTTTTTGAAATAATTTGAATGAAAAGTGTTTGTTTTGTATTTCATTATGTTTTTTTTTTTTTTTAATTTAATTTATAAATTTACATTTCATTTATGTTTATAATAAAATATAATTAATTTAGTTCATGACTTTAATGAAATTTATTTTGTATTTTTATACATATACATTTTTTTAATTTAATTTTATTTTATATTATTTTATTTTATTTATATAAATAAATTATTTATTTAATTTAATTTAAAATTTACATTTGATTTTCATTTATAACATAATATAATTAATTTTAATTTTTATTTACCTTATACTCTTAATTTTAATTTTTTTTTAGTGGAATTTTTTGTACTTTAATTTTATATTTTTTTACTATCATTTTTTTTTATATAAATATTTTGATTTCTATTTTTATTATACAAATTTATACATTATTATTTTTTTTAATTTTCTTTTTTAAATTTAGAATATTGTTATTTCAATAAAAAAATTCTTTAATAAATTCAAGAAGAAGAAAAAAGTTGCATAATTTATGCAATATAGTTTAATAATAATAATAATAATAATAATATATATATATATATATATGATACATAAGTTGAACAAGTTAAAAATGTACATTTTAAACTCAAACATATGTCAAATTAAGTTAAACAAAATAAATTAAAATTAACTTTTTACATTTTATACATAAAAAAAGAACACAAATGAATTTTCAACAGGTTCAAATAAATGAAAATAATAAAAAAAAAAACTAGAAATGAAAATAATTTAGTGTTGAAACTTGTGTAAAACTTTTTGCCAAACAGATTTACACATTGTGTGCAATATATATATATATAAATGTTTGCATGTGTGTGTGTGTGTGTGTGTGTGTGTGTGTGTGTGTGCAACACACAATGTCTATCTATTGCAACGTTGAGGCAAATGCACAGTTAGCACAGTTAGCTAGAACATGCGGTCAATCATAAATTGTCGCTTGGAAAAGCTTGTACAAAGCGTAAACAAGTCCAACGCTCTGACATTATTATATTTGCCCGAAAAGCGTTTCCCTCTTTTCTTTTTTTTTAATTTTTTTTATTTTTATTTTCTTACATTTTGCTGATGCGGGAGCAGCAGCAGCAGTAGCAGCACCGACAGTGGCGACGGGAACTTCAATATATGTACGGGTTGAAATGACAAAAAAATAAAAACAAAAATGTTAAATTATCAACGGCATGTCGAAGATTTATATACACTTGCAAAAATTTAAATAAAAAATTATTTATAATATAAATTTAGTCATAGTCATAGCTAAAAACATATATTTTGTTATATAAAAAAGTTTTTCATACAAAGTTTTTATTTTCAACCGATTGTTCCTATGGCAGCTACATGTTAAAGTTGTACGATCTGAACTAAATTTAGGTCATCCTTAAACTCACATTCTATAATTTTTATTCGCATAGCTAATCATATAAACAAGTTTTTCATACAACGTCTCGATTTTCCAGCGATTGTTCCTATGGCAGCTATATTATAAAGTTTTATGATCTGAATAAAATGTAAATAATATGCATAAATTATGCTTAAACTCATATGCTATAATTTTCAGCCGCATTGTTTATCATGTAAAAAAGTTCTTCATATAAAAAGTCACAATTTTCAAGTTTAAGCAGACGCATATTGATGTTGTTCAAGCGTTTACAGTGTCTGTCACTATGCCGCCAACTGTGCATTGGCGCAAACTCTTGGCCAAATTGAATATACCAACGGCAAGTGTATGAAAAAAAGTGCAATGGCAAAACATTTTGCCGTTAGTCGCCTACTTAACGCCTCAACTCTGCTGTCGCTGCCGCTGTTGCTGCTGTTGCTGTTGTTGTTGTTACTGCCAACGACACAAATATTAAATGCCACAAGGTGTGGAGACTGTGTCGAGGCTCAGCACGACGCATAAATATGTGCGGTGCAGTGTATGTGATTGTAGGTGTATGATATGTAAGTTTTCTGTGTGTTGTGTGTGTTGTATGTGTGTTTACTGTAGATGTAGATGTGGTAACGTTTTAGCAGATGTTATGCTTACATGCAGGCGCGTATCTGTATGCCAAAGTGTATGTGTGTGTTTGTGTGAGTGTGTAAGTGTAAGTGTGTGTGCTTATGAATGAGCCGGCGCCCCCAAAAAGTAGGCCACACTTTTGCTGGCGTTTCTGTTGTCGACGCTAAATCAGATTGTGCAATGTATATATGTATGTATGCGTGTCTCCGAGTCTCTTTCTCTCTCTCTCTCTCTGTGTTTGTTGGTATAGTACCCTTTTTTTTGGGTTACCTGCCACTGCTCTTGACTCTGCTTCATCCCTGCCGCTGACAATGTGAAGCAGCTTTTCAAGTTTACGCAAAACTAACATATGCTGGCAACGTTTGAAAGATGGCCGCGATAATGAGAGTTGGACGGAATAGCAGAGAGAAAAGACTGCGAGAGAGACGAGAGAGAGAGAGAGAGAGACAGAGAGGCATGTCCGGAGGCAGGAAGTAAGAAGCTTTATGCGCCGATATGCCAATTGGCTGGGGAGGCTTTTGCCAGTAAGTAGAATAAAGTGTTTTTTTTTTTTTTTGGTTGTGTGGGTAGCAGGTAACGGTAAGTTGTGCAAGAGAAGAAGTAGCAACAAGAAGCATGTAGAAATAGAGAGAGAGAGAGAGAAAGTGAGAGAGAGAGGCTGTATGGCATACATTGCCTGAAGGCCGGCGCTGACTCGTGCCCAGGCAACGACAACGAAAACATTGTAATCATTATCAACATAAACAAATCAAATGCCTGAAATCACAAGCGGAAAACATGGAAGCAAACCAACTGCAAAGGCCAAAGGCATAGTGAAAGTTAGAGGAGAAAAGGCCACAAACATGCATAAAGTCAAGTCAAACAGAGTGAGCGTGAGAGGTAGATAGAGAGAGAGAGAGAGAGTCAGTGGTGGGAGAAATTCAACGATAAGCGCGTGTAGGAATGTAAATACAGCAAGCCTTTATATACCCTATAATCAATGATTGTGGCAGCTATGCAAACAAAGTAACTTAAGCTGCTTTAATTTCACTTCGAATTACATTTTTCTAATATCAATTTCTATACATTTCGATATATCGAATATATATTTCTCATTTTTTATATGTTTCAAAAATATAATTTAGATTTTTTTTCGCATTTATTTTATTTTAAAATATTCTTTGTATAATAATTAATAATATTAAAATTAATTAATAATATTGAATATTAAAATATTTTCACATTTTATAAATTATAAAACTATTCATTTTTTTTTCATAAAAAAATACTAAAATGCTATAATTTAAATTTGTAACTTTTTTTTTGTTTTTATAACATTTTTATATTTTCGAATATATTTTTTTTTAATTTTCTTTTTTTAACAGAAAAATATAGATAAGATTTTTATAATTTTTTTTTGTTTTTTATTTTTATAACATTTTATATTTTTGAGAAGTAAGGAAAAAATATTTCTAAGATTTGAAAAAATTTGTTGTTTAATTCTTTTTATTTATATAATATTTTTATATTCTTAATATTTTTTGAAAAAAATTATATTGTACATATTTTTTAATTTATTTATTTTTAATAAAAAAATTTTTCTACGATTTTTATAAATTGTTTATTTTTCTGCTTTTTTATTTCATGCATTATATTATATTATATGATATATGTACATAGACTTATATTATATTTTTAATAATTTTTGAATAAATAATGTGAATATATTTTTTATTTTTTGTTTAATTTTAATTTTTTGATAAAAAAAAGTTTTTTAAGATTCTTGTAAATATTTAAAATATTTTTTTTGTCATATATATATATTTCTAAAAAATAATTTGAACCTTATTTATTTTTTTAAATTTCAAATTTCAATTATTAAAATTGTACAAAAAGAAGACGAAGTTATTTTTAAAAATTTGAAAAATGTAAAAAAATTGAATAATAATTTTGTTTTTATTTTAATTTTAGTAATTTATTTTTTTAAAAAAAAGTATTTATAAATTAATAAAAAGTTGTAATATATAATATGTATTTTTATTTTTTTTTTATACATTTTTTATTTCTTTTAAAAAATATTATTAACATTTTTGTAGCCTGCAAAAGATTCAAGTAGAATAAATTTTATAGCGTATTTCATTGGTGTAAGCTACGCAATTTGTTTGTTTATTTGTTGTTGCTGTATCTGTTGCTTGTGCTTTGTTGTTGTTGTTACTAAGACTCAGATTGAGACTGAGACGAAGGTTGCAGCAGCAGCAACAGCAACAGCAGGTCAAGTCAAGTCCAATCAAGATAATCTCATGTGGAAAAGCCAACGCAAATAACAAGCAGCGACTACAATTCCATCTATATCTACACTGTTCTCATCTCAAACTTTTATCTCTCTCTTTCTATCTTTGTCTCACTCGCTCGCTTAGTTATGTCTTCTACTTTAGCTTGGCTGCCTGGGTAACTGTTAAAAGGCCACATTTGGCCCAGGAAATGAATGACAAGACAAAAAAGAAAAAAAAAAAAAAACAAAAAAAGAGAGAGAAAAGGAAAACGGAAAACGAAAAAGGAAAATGAAACAAAAACGGAACTTGATGGCAACAGATGGTAACCAAAAACAGGACAAATGCGCTAGCCAAAAGTATATAAAAACTGGACAGAGAATATTGTCAACCACCTGTTGTGATTGCCAGACATTTGTTCTACTTGTTGTTGTTGTTGTTGTTGTTGCTGCTTGTGTTGCTTGTTGGATTTGTCCTCCATTTGCCACATTATCAGTTATGCGCTTTGATATCTGATAAGCCCACATCAAAAGCTGACTCGACTCTAAGGTAAAAATGAAGTCAAAGCATAAGCATAAAGCAAGAAAAGCAACAGCAACACCAAGGAGAACACCAGCAACAGAGGAACAGACAACAGCAAGAACATCAACAACAGCAAGCACAACAAAAACAGCAACAACATAAAATAACAACGAAGTAAGCAAAATCAAATGCAGCACACAAAGCATATTTAAAAAAAAAAAAAACAATTTAAAGGCAGCACAGCAAAAATTATTTCATTAATTTTACCATATGTTAAGCTCAACTGATTTACATTTTTTTGAACTCATTAAAAGCATAGGAGGTAATACGGCCTTTTGCTTTAAAATTTTAAGAAATATATCATGTAAAAATTTAAAAATATATATATAAGACTGATCAATATATCCCTTCCGCCTGCCGCCGCTTTTTCTTTTGAACTTCGTACAAGCCGCTACAGTGCTCATATCTGGCAATACATTTCCATATATTTACTTATGTTTACTTATATTTTCTTATATTTTTGTATCTTTTATATATTTTATATATTTTATATATTTTATATATTTTATATATTTTATATATTTTATATATTTTATATATTTTATATATTTTATATATTTTATATATTTTATATATTTTATATATTTTATATATTTTATATATTTTATATATTTTATATATTTTATATATTTTATATATTTTATATATTTTATATATTTTATATATTTTATATATTTTATATACTTTATATATTTTATATATTTTATATATTTTATATATTTTATATATTTTATATATTTTATATATTTTATATATTTTATATATTTTATATATTTTATATATTTTATATATTTTATATATTTTATATATTTTATATATTTTATATATTTTATATATTTTATATATTTTATATATTTTATATATTTTATATATTTTATATATTTTATATATTTTATATATTTTATATATTTTATATATTTTATATATTTTATATATTTTATATATTTTATATATTTTATATATTTTATATATTTTATATATTTTATATATTTTATATATTTTATATATTTTATATATTTTATATATTTTATATATTTTATATATTTTATATATTTTATATATTTTATATATTTTATATATTTTATATATTTTATATATTTTATATATTTTATATATTTTATATATTTTATATATTTTATATATTTTATATATTTTATATATTTTATATATTTTATATATTTTATATATTTTATATATTTTATATATTTTATATATTTTATATATTTTATATATTTTATATATTTTATATATTTTATATATTTTATATATTTTATATATTTTATATATTTTATATATTTTATATATTTTATATATTTTATATATTTTATATATTTTATATATTTTATATATTTTATATATTTTTTATATTTTTTATATTTTTTATATTTTTTATATTTTTTATATTTTTTATATTTTTTATATTTTTTATATTTTTTATATTTTTTATATTTTTTATATTTTTTATATTTTTTATATTTTTTATATTTTTTATATTTTTTATATTTTTTATATTTTTTATATTTTTTATATTTTTTATATTTTTTATATTTTTTATATTTTTTATATTTTTTACATTTTTTATATTTTTTATATTTTTTATATTTTTTATATTTTTTATATTTTTTATATTTTTTATATTTTTTATATTTTTTATATTTTTTATGTTTTATTTTATATATTCTAAATATTACATTTGCTCAAAATTTATGTTTTTTTTATTATTATTATCATTTATTTTTTTTAAGTCACGGCTATGATATCATCCGCTTGTCAAAAAAATAACTTTACTTTCATGTTTCTTTCTTTTCACTTAAGCACATACTCCAAAATATACACACACACACACATACATGTATATATATATATATATATATATATATAAATATACACTCACCTACACTTAGGTGATTTTGTTACTTTATTTTTTTCATGTAAAGTTTGACGACTTTTGCTTTAGCTTTAATGCGATTTTTTTATGCGTCACACAGCGCTGCGCTGCGCTGCGTTGCGTTGCGTTGCGTCGTTGGCCCACGCAATTTTGTGGCATATCAACTTCAGCCTACTTTTAACAGCTCATACTCTCTCTTTCTCTTTGTCTTTCTCTCTCTCTCTCTCTGTCTGTCTCTTACTTGCTGTCTTTCACTGTCTACGCTTAGTGTTGCTAAGCCAGCTAAAAGCTGCAGTTGGCATTCAAAGCTTATCCTGCTGCTGCTGTTTGGTCACACAGAGGCTCAGTCTCAGTCTCACTCGCAGTCGCAGTCGCATTTACTTTCTCTTTCTCCATTGCCTTTTGCTGTCTCTTTCTTTATTCCAGTCGCTTTCGCAGTCACAGTCTGTGAACATTTGTACAAGACCATAGCTTAAAAATATATGCCAGTGTCTCATTCAATAAATTTCTTTATATATATATAATTTTTTTTGGTGGTTTTTAGAAACTTGTATATGCACTTTCACAACTGTTGCACAACTGTTGTCTTAATTTGTTAATTTACTTAATGAAAATTGAAAAATTTGATAGAAAGTCAAAAAGAAAACAAAAACATCAACTCTTGCTTTAGCGTCTAGACTTCGACTTATCGCACAGTTGTTTCTAAGTCAACTACTAATGCATTTGTAATACACACACACACACACATACACACATACATGTACACGTACACAAAGGACACTAACACAGTAATAGTCCTAATGGTCTTCAACAGATTTGTGCCTGGAAACGTTGGGAACAAAGTTTAGCTAATGCCATCTCAATGTCTCACAGGTGATTTAGGATAGCCCCCAAAAGAAGTTGTTATTGTTGTTTCCTACTGCTGCTGCTTTTGCTGAGCATCTTCTTAGTTTCATAAAAGCAAAAAAAAAACAAAAACAAAAGAAAAGAAAAAAAAAAAAATACAAAAAAAAAAACAACTTCGAAGTGCGAGCTCGGCTCCAATTAGAGTCAATTTACCCTTTGCCCTTTTTTACCTGCTACTACGAATTGTTCATGCTATCTCTATCACACACACATATATATAGACTCGCTTTAGGTGTTTGCCAGAAGTGCGTTTAGTTTTGTCTGTATGCGTGTCTGTTTATTCCACTGTCTCTGCCGTTGCCGCTGCCACTGCCGCTGCCTCTGGTTTTTTCTGATGTACCATCTGTGCGGCCACTCAAATAACAACAACAGTCTAACAACACACACACACACTCTAGCACACTCTCTCTCTCTTTCACTCTCTCTCACACAGTCTTCTGCATGTTAGATTCAAGCACTTTGGCAACGTGGCCAAAAAAAAACAAAAAAAAAATATTTTTGCTTGTTGCCCAGCGCCATTCGCTTGTTGCTGTTGTTGTTATTGCTGCTACTGTTGCTGCTGTTGCTCTTGTTGTTGTTTTTGTTTTCTTTGTGTAGCATGTTTGCCTTTGTGGCGCGTACCGCGTGCTGCGTACCGCACATATCCTGCGCATTTTACGCTTCAGGCAGCCGTCTGCCGTCTACCGTCTGCCATCTGTCTTTTCACTCTCCTCTGTCTTCTTAGTCTCTGCTGTCTCTTTCGGTGTCCTTTGCTTTTGCTGTTGTTTTCTAATCCCATTTTAGCTTAAGCATTTTTTACGCTGCTTTTCACACAACGCACCCAATACGCAATATATTCCCTGTGGCCCTGTCTAGGCACTCGCACACACACTCTCTCTCTCTCTCTCTCTCTGTCTCTCTCACTCTCCATCTCTTTCTCACTGTTACCTGTATCCACCTCAACAATGACAACAACAACAACAACAAGTCGCAATGCCGAACAATTTTTTTTTTTTTTGCTTTCTTTCTTTTACATGAAGCTCAAAAAAACAACAAGAAAAACAACTCAGCTTTTCGTTTGTTACAATGTGTGTATATGCGTGTGTATGTGTGTGTGTGTGTGTGTGTAGATGCGTATGTGTGCGTATGTTGCTTTTGCATATTTCCTTTTGGGCAAAGCTGCTGCTGCTGCTGCTGTTGCTCTACTCTCTGCTGACTGCGCTCCGTTACGTTCCGCACCGCACCGCTTCGCATCGTTTTTGGTTTTGTTTTGTTTCGCATCGGGCTATGAGGTAAGTGGCATGGGGCATGGTCCTGCATGAGTGTGTCTATGTGTGTGCGTGTGTAAGATCTGGCTGACCATGCCCAGAGCAAAGGTAACAATTCAAAAGAATTTTTAAGTAAATACAAGATTAAATAAAGTATAAATAATAAAAAATAAAAAAAAAAATAAAAAAAATAAATAAAGCATATTCTGCGTTTTCGCGTTGTTTGCTTTAAATTAATTTTTATTACATATTTATACAAAAGTAAACTGAAAGCTAACAAATGAAAGCAACAACAACAATTTTGCCACTTTAAATTTGATACAAGTAGGAAGTCCGATATTTTATATTTTTTCAGTACAAAAATGTCTTAAAAACTTTTAATGAAATTTTTATAAAAATTCACTAAAAAAAAAATATGTATATATATATATATATATGTATTTTTTTTTTAATTTTTGAAAATATTGGAAAATTATTGAAAATTATGTTAGATATGTTTAAAGTATTTTTTGCAAAAACTTACAAATATTTATACAATTTTTTTTGTTGCATTTTTATAAAATTTTTTTTAATATATTTTCCTTACAGTTTTTTTTTTTTTTAAATTTGGAAAATATTTGAAAATTGTTTAAGAAATATGTTAGTATTTATTGCAAAGCTCCAAAAATATATATAAAATTTTTTTTTTCATTTTTATAATATTTCTTTAATGAAGTTTCTTCAAAGTTATCCGACAATTTCAAAAACAAAATTTTTAAATATTTTTAAATATTTGTAAACAGTATTTTTTCCAAAATAAATTTAAAAATATTTATAGAAGTTTTTTGCATTTTTATAATATATTTTCTTCAAAGTTTTCCGATCATTTTTTTCAAATTTTTTAAAATGTTGGAAAATTATTGAAAATTATGTCCGTTATTTTTTGCAAGACTCTAAAAATATTTATGAAATTGATTTTTGCATTTTTATAATATATTTTCTTTAAAAAATTCCGACAATATCCAAAAAAAAAATAAATAAATACAAATAAAATAAAAATAAAATAATTTTTTATCTTCAATAAATTTGTTAAAGTGATGAAATTCGATTATAAACCATCGATATGGCCGATAATATTTCATAAACAAATTTATAAATTGTGGTAGGCTTTGATTTTCATTGAATAAAAAGTTAAAAAAATCCCATCGTGGAAAACTATCATTAAGTTTCGACAACTGCTTAGAGTAACATCAAAAAGAAAGTCAGAAAATATTAAAAACAATTTTCTTTTCTTATATTTTTTTTGTTTGAGACGCGAATGTATTTTTTTTCAAACTGTTCAAAAATGAATAATAATAAATTAATATTTGGCAAATCGTGCGATCAAAATAAGAAAAAAACTGCTGAAATGGCTAAGAAAAGGCAGGAGAAGTGTAAAAAATTGGCAAATTGGTTGGATCGCATGGGACCAATATTGATGGCTAAGGAAAAGGAAAGGCAATTTCTGAAAATGAAATGTGAACAGGAGAAGAAAATCATGTTGAAGACAAAGAAGAAGAAACAAGAAGAGGAAAGGAAAAAGAGGCAGTTGGAGAAGAAGAAAAAGGAGGAAAAGGAAAAGGAAAAGAAAGAAAAGAAGGATAAGGAGGAAAAGGCAAAGCAGCAGGAATTGGAGTTGAAAATGAAAAATGAAAGGGAATCAATGGAAATTGATGCAATGCTCGATTCACAGGATGCACTGCAATATGATGAAATGGATGAGACCTCACGTGAAATTTATGAAATCTTTTTAAAATTAATTTCTTAAAAATTATCCTTTATTTTATTTTTTTCTTTTTTCTTTTTGAAAAAAAAAACATAAAAAAAATGTTAAAAAAATAAAATAAAAATTACTTTCCAACTTTGAGAATATAAAAATAAAAAAATAAATAAAATTATTTTTGCAAATTTTGAAAATTTTTGTCAGTGTATTTCAAATGCAATGTTGCGATATAACTGACGCTTGCAACATGCGGCATACGCATTGCTTGTGATTTACAATTCTTTTGTTTTTAGCTTTTTGTTTTGTTAACAAGTTCAGCGTGTTGCATGCAACATGCGGCATCTATGCAACGTAGCAATGACCAATACGCTAGCTGGCCAGTTTTTAGCCAACAATTGTTTGCCCCGAGGCGTGGCAGCTGACAGTTGTGCCACCTACTTTGTCACCATTTTTTTTTTTTTTTCTTGGAGGCTAATTGGGGCGACGTCGATGTTGAAACAAAAGAAAAAGAAGAAGACAAAAAGACTGAAGTATAGAAAGTGCAAAAAAAATGTGAGAAAAGGGGCTCTGACTTGTGACAAAGCACTTGCAATATAGACACACACATACAGAAAGAGACAGAGAGAGAGAGAGAGAGAGAGAGTGAGAAAGAGAGAGAGAAAGAGACACATACATATACATATACACATGTCTGGGCAATCAATTTGATACTAGGCATGGAAGGAAACTCATAAAATGCCAAGTCGGAAAAAGTTGAGAACAGCGTGAAAAACTTTTTTGCGCAAATCTTTGTCAAATTTAATGAGCCTCAAAATCGTGCACGTCTCGAACGGTGAATGCTATGAATGTGGCTACCCTTAACACTGTTTAACCCCCCCCCCCCCCTCCCCTTGCCACCTTCCCCCTCTTCCTCACCTCAACATTCTTTCTATCTTTTGGTAGTGAAAAAAAAAATAAAAAATAATAATAATAAAAAAAAAGAAAGAAGAAGACGAAGCAGAAAAAAAGCTTAAAAATTGGCAACAGTCTGTGAAATCTTTGAAATGGAAATGAAAATGAAAATTGAAAATGTGACAAGGTGAAAGTTATTATTATTATTATTATTATTTTTTATTCTTCTTCTTATTATTATTATTATTATTATTATTTCAGCTGCTGCTGTTGCTGCGACTGCTGCTGCTACTGCTACTATTGCGGCTGTAACACTTATTGTTGTCTTGTCTACAAACGAAATTACAACACATGCCACGCCCTATTGGGCGAACGATTGGGGGCGAACATGATGCGCGTCATATAAAATGCATGAACTGTTAAAAATAAATACGATGTGAAATATATTTTTAAATGTTACAATATTACATTTTCATACTGTATTTTTTTTTTTTTTTTGCGCAAAATACCCTGGGAATTCACTTAAGTGGCAAAGGGTAGATTGAAAGTGCTGTAAAAGAGTTAAGTTTGAGGCAGGAGTGTTAAATAAGCAGAAAGAGAGAATAAAAGGAAGAAAGAGAAATGGCAAGAGAGTGAAAGAGAGGGAAGAGAGATGAAGAGAGTAATTGTGAGAGAAATTGTGTGTGAATGAGAGAATATGAGAAGTGGAAAAGAGATACAGAAAGAGAGAGAGAGAGAAAGAGACATGCAGAAAGATATATACAAAAGAGACATACAGAGAGAGAGAGAGAGAGACATGCAGGGAGAGAGAGAGAGAGAAAGAGAGGGAGAGAAAGAAACATATAGAGATAGACAGAAAGAGAGAGACATGCAGAGAGAGAGAGACATGCAGAGAGAGAGAGACATGCAGAGAGAGAGAGACATGTAGAGCGAGAGAGAGAGAGACATGCAGAGAGACATATATAGAGAGAGAGACGTGCAGGGAGAGAGAGAGAGGGAGAGAAAGAGAGACATGCTAAAAGAGACACAGAGAGAGAGAGAGACATATAGAGAGAGTCAGAGAGAAAGAGAGAGATACAGAGAGAGAGAGACATATAGAGAGAGAGACAGAAAGAAAGAGACATGCAGACATAGAGAGAGAGAGGGAGAGAGACATGCAGAAAGTTATATAGGTATATGAATAGATAGAAATGATTATGCATATAGAGACACAGAGAGAAAGAGAGAGAAGAGAGAGAGAGAGAGAGAGATCGAGACAGTGAGAGTAAGAGTTTTGATTTTGCTATCTCACTCTATCTCATTCTCTCTCTCATTCGCTCTTCTTATTCGCTCTCTTTTTAATTATTTTGCTCTCACTAGCTCTAACTCTAACTCTCACACTCTCATTCCTTCTCACACTATATATCTTTTCTGTCTCCCTGTCTCTCTCTCTCTCTCTGTCTCTGTCTCTTTCACTTTCTTAGTCATAGAGTGTAACTGTTAGCAAAAATTATTCTTATTGATCAATTAATTTCAAGGGTATCTAATAATCAAACATAACTATCGCATCGCATATAATTTTAACTTGTTATATTTCATCTTCTTCTTCTTCTTCTTCTTCATCTTTTTTCTTTTTTTCTCTTGTTTCTGTTTTGCAACTTTGTTGCTGTTGTTATTGTTGTTGCTGTTGTTGTTGTTGTTATTCTTGTTTTTAATTTGCTGGACGTCGCGACGGGAGCCTGAGTTGGATGCCGAATTGGACACTTGGACAGCCAATGGCCTGGATGCCTATCAGTGAAAGCAATAAATTTTTTAATTTTATATGTATATACAATATATATATATATATATACATATATAAATTGCGTATGTGCCTATGTATGTGTGTGTGTGTGCGTTGTCTGTTGATGTTTGTGTCTGTGTGGCAATTTTTTCATTAATTTTTTAGTGTCCACACCGAATGTAGAATGAGAGAGTCAAATGGAATCGACAACATGGGTAGCGGCAGTCTATAAGCACACAGATAGAGAAAGAGACAGAGAGAGAGAGAGAGAGAGAGAGAGAATTATATGCTGCGATGCGGCTAAAGCTTTGGGCCCTATCAATAAAATGTAAAGCCTAGGCGCCACTCTATATAGAGAGAGCAGCCAAAGAGCAGAACATCATTTAATTGATTGCACCAGTGAATAAAGCCGAACAAAACAGAGAGACAGCGAAAAAGAGAGAGAGAGAGTAAGAGAGAAAACACAGCAGACAATAAAAAAAAAAAAATACAAAATAACAAGTAAAAAATTATTACTAAAGTGTGAGAAAGTGTAAAATGTAAAAAAAGTCAAAGAGACAGAGAAAAAGAAGTGCGGCCACAAGCGATAGAGACAGAAATAGTGAAAGATAAAAACAAAAGCTATGCGATTACTAAAATATACTCGAAAATAAATATAAAAATATATTTATATATTTATATACTAAATATATCTGATACATATTAATGTTGTCATAGCAACTATTTCTTCAAGTTTTTGTTGCATTGTTTTTCGAAAACATTTTGTTTTTTGCTTTAATATTTAATTTTATTTTTTTTTTTTTAAGTGCATGTCAACTTCGGCTTGTCAGTGCGAACAAATAAGAAATTTTTTTTTTACAAAATTTTACAGTTAGTTAAAATGAAGTAAGTATAGGTAATACAGTACAGTAAAAACTATCCCCGGGCGAACACTTATTTTGTAGCAACTTTCGGTCATTCGAAATGTAGGCAAAATTACTATGAAAAGTTTAGCATGGAAAATGTAGCAGCCCCGGTGAGATGTCCAGCTGATATAGAGATATACGCTAAGGCAATGTATCACTATGTTATATATATATGGTATATATATATTTTTTTGAAAATGCATCAGATTCTATTGAATTTTCTGTATAATTTTCGCTACTGTAACAGTTTTCGTATTTATGAAAAGTTCGATGTAAACTAGAAGCTAATATATTTATTTATTTTTTTATAGTTAATTATTTATTTAGGACTTTTTCTGGATTTCTCTTCCAAGTCATATATAAGAATATAATAACTTGAAAATAACTTGAAAACTCAGATAAACATATATTCATTATAATTATATATGTATTTAGGAGTTTTTCTCGAGTTCTTTTCGTAGTTATATACAAGCATTCATACCTAAAGTATTATATATACTAATAATAATAATAATAATAATAATAATAATAATAATAATAATAATAATAATAATTATTTAGAACTTTTTCTCGACTTTACTTTTCCAAGGCATATAAAAATCCTTATTGCGCAAAAATTATACCTTATATTACCTATTTCGATCAATGGCACATGGCCTAAAGGACCAGCACTTCCAATCTTATAAAGAAGTCCAAAATTGGATCAATTCGTGGATCGCTTCAAAAGATGACCGATTGCTATCAAAAAGATTGGAAAAAGTAGTAGCAAACGATGGCCAGGACTTTGAAACATAAATGTATAGTCCGATGTTTAACTTTAGGAAAAAAAACGGCGGAAGCAAAGTTGTATACCTAATATAAAACTCAGACAAAATATTTAATGCAGAGTCCGATGAGAGCAAAAGCTGAAGTAAATTTTTTTTTATGGATAGATTCATATGGATAATTATATATTTAGGACTTTTTCACAAGTTCTCTTCCAAATCATATAAAATTACTCATATCTCAAGTATTATATATATTTATAATCCCTTGAAAGTTCAGACAGAACTCACAATATACTCACAGAGCACTTGCAACTAAATTTATTTGTTTTTCGAATAAAAACGATTAGTTTACCATTCATTAATGAATATTTTTTCACTTGGTTGATCTTGTAGAATGTCGAATGTTCAGTCTTGCTCACTCTCTCTCTCTCTCTCTTTCTCTCTTTCTCTCGCTCTCGTTTACTTTTGCAGTATTGCTTGCTTCTTTTGTACTTTGTTATTTTTTTTTCCTGGCAGCAGCAAATCAGTTTTCCTCCTCGATGCTCTGAGCACTACAAAAGCTTGACCGTCTGTCTCTGCGTTCATTCGTCCGTCCGTCTGTTTGTCCATCTGTGCTGCACGAAGTCGGCTGGGGCCTTGGCTTGTTTATTTGTTTCATTTCGTAGTGTTGTATATTACGAGTACATTTTCCACACCCAGCTCGTCGTCTCACCAAAATTTTCTTCTTGTGTATTTTGTATATATATATATATATATATATATATTTTTTTTTGGATTTTTTTTTTCAGTATTTTATTTTTTTTTTTTTTTTGCATTTTTATGTTAAAAAATAAAATTGCGTTTTACGCAAATCATTTTTAATGAATTTTAATATCGCTGTTGCCGTTACTTCGCGGTTGTTGTTGTTATTGCTGTGTATGCATGTTGAAGTAACAGCAACAACAAAAACAACAACAACAACAATAGCAACAACAATAACAACATTTTACAGCACTGGTTAGGTCATTAAATTTTAAATGAATTCAACGCGCGCGGGCAACACGCGCTTGGCCCATAGGTAAAAATCTGGCAGAGCAAAAAAAAAAAAAATGAAAGAAAAACGAATTTGTTGTAGGCCAAACGATGGTTAAAGCAAACAGCGAGAGTAGCTCATATACAAATCTATATACATATACATATACATATACATATACATATATATATGTATATGCCAAGAAACACATATACACATATACATATATACATATATATATATATATATATATATAGAAGTATATATCTGTATATGTTTATATGGCATACCTCACTGTGTTGTTGCGGTTACGGTTTCGGTTTCCGCCCATGCGAGCCAACGGCAACGACAGCAACGACAGCAACGACAGCAGCAGCAGCAGCAGTAGCAGTAGCAGCAAAATAACAATCGCACCTAGGCTGAAGTGCTACAGTAAATTTTCCTTTTTCTTTTTCTTTTTCGTTTTCGACTGTTTCGACAGTTTCTACACTTTCTTCTAGATTACATATTTAACAAGCTTTATGAGTTTTCTCATCCAGTTTGTTATACACCTCAAAATGTATGTGTATGTGTATGTGCTGAAATTGTCTTTCACACTAATTGATGGGCTTTTCCGAGTGTAGATGAATATAGAATACTTGAGTGGAAGATGTGTATGTGTATAACAGATACAGTTGTGTATTACAATGGAGCATAATAGACGAGTAGAACAGTTGAGTATGACAGTTGTATAACAGTTGTATGATGTGTATAACAGTGGAGTATTACAGTTCAGTATAACAGTTTAATATAACAGTTCAGTATAACAGTTTAATATAACAGTTCAGTATAACAGTGGCATATAACAGTTGAGTATAACAATGGAGTATAAAAGTTTGGTATAACAGTTTAATATAACAGTTAAGTACAACAGTTGAGTAAGATAGTTAAGTATGACAGTTGAGTATAACAGTTGAGTATAACAGTTGAATATAACAGTTGAGTATGACAGTTGTATAGCAGTTGTATGATGTGTATAACAGTGGAGTATAAAAGTTTAGTATAACATTTTAATATAACAGTTAAGTACAACATATGGATATGACAGTTGAGTATGACAGTTGAGTATAACAGTTGAGTATAACAATTGGGTATAACAGTTGCATATAACAGTTGAGTATAACAGTTGAGTATAATAGTTGAGTATGACAGTTGAGTATAACAGTTGAGTATAACAGTTGCATATAACAGTTGGATATGACAGTTGAGTATGACAGTTGAGTATAATAGTTGAGTATGACAGTTGAGTATAACAATTGAGTATAACAATTTAGTATAACAGTTTAGTATAACAGTTTAATATAACAGTTAAGTGAACAGTTGCATATAACAGTTGAATATAAAAGTTGAGTATAACAGTTAAGTATAAGCAACTTAGTATAATAGCTATTTTTCATCATCAGTTGTGTATAACAGTTACATATAACAGTTTTGTATAACTGTTCTGTATAACAATTTGATATAACAGTTCAGTATATAATAGCTGCACAACAAAAAATAAATAAATAAATAAAAGAAAGATTTCTCAAGTCTTTATAATTGATAATAAATTGGAGTGTCTCGTGTTTCGTGTTGTAAGTTATTTACAGAAGGCGAAGAGTAAATTTTCGCTAACAACTTAATGCAAGTTCAAACCGTTTTGAACTTAACTTAACTTAACTTGATTAATGTGCGTAATTATGCTTGAAATGCCAACTTAATCAATGTGCTTCAAAAAACAATAATTTGATTAAGTATTTATTTTTTTTTTTTTTTTATTTATTTTGTTGTTGTTTCGGATTTTCTTTGCATTCGTCGTTAAGTGCTGAAAAAGACGAGCGAAAGCTTTGACTTTGCCTTTGCCTTTGCCATAAGAAAAATTCAATTGGAGCATTGAATTTTTCTTCGTTTCTTGTTTTTTTTTTTTTTCTTATTTATTTATTTTTTTTTTTTATTTTTATTTTAATATATGTTTTCTGACCTTTTTTTTCTTCTTACTTGGCATTTGACCGCTCTCTTTATGATTTGACCTTTTGCAAGTAACCTTTTTTTTTGCAGCTGTTGTTGCTGTTGTTGGGAAGTTAGCGCAATTCGTGATTTAAGTGAAGTGTATTTGGTGCTGCGGTTTTTCCTTGATTTCACTTTGGTTACATTTCTCTTCAATATTATTATTATATATATTATACATATATATATATATATATATATATATATTTATACCCGGTAGCCATAGATCAATAAGAGCTTGATGACACACAGAAAAAAACAGGCCTCATGATGTGTAGAACATATATATATATATATATTCTTATTCAGTATCAACAGCTGAATCCTGAATTCCTGAGTTTCTGGATCTCAGCGATTATAAGTGTCTGCAATTTTTTTTTTTTTTTTTTGGTGTAATTTATTTCGGATTTTTATCAATTCCAGCAACACCAGCAGATATTTAAATGCAGATGCTAACGGCAGGCTACTTGTTCAATTACAAAGCTAAATGTCTGCATTTTAGCATGCTACTAATGTGAACTCGCATTAAGGATGTGTAAAAATGTTGTCCACATCGTATGATAAACATGTAAGTTTTGCTACACTATCAAATTTTCCTAAATTTCACCACATCAGGATGCTCCCGGATATCCTACAGTCGCTCAACACTCAATTGTTGCCAGTTTCAGTTTTTTTTTTTTTTTTTTTGCTGACTTGCAGCTGTTAAACAAATAGCTTACTTTAGCGCATTGTTGTTGTTGTTGTTGTTGTTGTTTATTTGCTGTAGTTAGCTTATTGTTAGCCATTGGACGCCATAAAAAAAAAAAGCAAAGAGCAAAAAAAAAAAAATGTAAAAATTGGCAGTTTTATTTTTTATGCTTGACGACTGACTGCTGACTATTGACGTTAGAGTGTAGAGCAAAGAAGCGAAGAGTAAAGTAGAGAAGAGAAGAGAAGAAAAATATATAATTATATTTTATGTTGTCTGGCAGAGGAAAATTGTAGCTGAAATTGAAATGGAAATTGAAATTGAAATCAAGCAGGTAACACTCATCATAACAGGCACAAACACAAACACAAACGCAGCTACAGCTACAGCTACAGCTACATATTAGAGCAAACTAAGCAGCTTCCAGCGAGGAAACAGCGAGACGTAACGAGAGACTGTCAGTCTCTGAGAGAGAGAGAGAAAGCGAGATAGATAGATGTAATAAGTTAGCGAGTGAGTAAGATGGCATCACTTCTGAAGTTCTGTTGAGCCCGTTAAGCAGCTTATACAATTTTGGTCGACACACACAAAGAGTGAGAGAGTGTGTGTGGGAGTGGGAGTGGGAGTGGGAGTGAGAGTAGCATACACGCACACTATCAGAGCAAGTGCAGGCTGGCCGTGTGGACGTGTCAGGACGTGTCAGTCGTTAACTGTGGCCATGTCTAATAACTGAATAACTGTCAGCAATCGTGTTGAGGTGTGTTTTGTTGTACTACTCTGTGTATTCCTTTCTCTCTCTCTCTCTCTCTCTCTCTCTGTCTCTTTGTGTGTGTTCAGGTGTGACAGCTAATACAGCAGCCAATTGTGTGGCAACACACACACAGAGAGAGAGAGGCGCATAGTAATGTACATAACTTACCGCCGCATTAATCATTATAAATCAGGCTATTCATTCATTCTGTCACTCATTCACTTATTCACTTCACTCACTCATTCATTCATTCATTCGCGTATTCATTCGCGCATTCATTCATTCACAATGTCAGCTATTCATTTCATTTCAACTGATTGACTGTGAATGGCATCTATCGTAGTACCAATTTCAGCCAGTAATTTAAGGCGTCTGGGCGTGGCAGCATATAACAACAGCAACAACAGCAACAACGGTAACAGCAGCAGTAACAACAGCAACAACAGCAAACATGTCTTAAATGCCATAGCGAAAATTCCTAGAATGAACTTCCGCCATAGAATGCAAAAAGTAAACAAGCAGATAATATATATACAATCAATTCTATTGCACAGGGTATTCACGACTTACACATACTCTACAAATCGACAAATCTTTTTCTTATTTTCAATATTTTATAAGCTGCTTCAATTTTGCATTTGTAATTTTACAAAAATTTATAAAAAAAAAATTTTCAAACGCCGTTGACTCAAAAGTAATTCGAATTTCAGGAAGCAATAATATAATTTAAAATGAAATTTAATTTTAATATTTATAAAAAACTAAAAAACTAGCAAAAATTACAGACTTTTGCAATTGACAAAAAATATTTTTGTATATTTTTTTTTTGGGAATTTTGCTGCAAAAAATACTTGAAAACTTGATAAGAAAATTTTTTTAAATTATTTTCTCACACTTTTCATTATTTACTGGGAAAGAGGTAAGATATATAATGTTAAACAATTTGGCAACAATATGTATAACGACAAAAACTAACAAAATTAAAGTCTTTTGCAATGTAAAAAAATTTTATATAATTTTTTTTTAGCAATTTTGCTGTAAAAAATGTCTGAAAACTTGCTTATAAATTTATTTTTTAAAAATTATTTTCTCACATTTTTTATAGTTTACTCCAACAACATGTATATCAACAGATATTAGCAAAATCAAAGACTTTTGCAATTAGAAAAAAAATAATTTCTTATTTAATGCCAGAGAATTTGCTTATAAATATTTTTTTTTTTAAATTATTTTCTGGTATTTTATATTTTTTTATAATGCTTAAATAATTTTTTATGTCAAATGTTACTATTTTTTATGAATTACTTATCACTCGCAGCTACGTTTTGCCATTTTGCAGTGTATAGAAAAATCAACCATTAGAACAATGGCAAAACAAAAGATAATAAAATAAGCTAAAGAACTACAAGAATGCAAAGAAAGCACACAGACACAGACACAGACATAGAGGCAGACAGTCGCTGTGTCTGCATGTATATCTGTGTGTGTGTGTGTGTGTGTGTAGGAAGTGTATTAATGTGTGTATGTGTGTGTTGTGCTTTAGCCGCACAGGTTTGCTGAATGCAAAGTTAAAGCCAATATTCAGTTCCGCCCGCGACAATGAAACCAATGAGAGACACAGAAAAAAATGCGCCTACAGCGGCTGCGATTTGATTCGATTTATTTTGAGCGTAACAGCGAAATCTGTTGCTATAAATTTTGCAACGTTTTGCAGTTATAAGCCAAAAAATAGAATAAAAATTTTAAGTTATTATTCTTTGAATTAACAAGAATTTCCTATATCCGATATTTATAATATTCTTGTAATGATAACTATTTTTTTTTTTTTTTTTAATAATTTTATCAACGAATTTGCAGATGCCATAAGATTAAACATACATTTATTATATATATACATACATATATATTCCTGATCAGCAACAGCAGCTGAGACAAAATTCTGGATTATGACACTGACTTATACATACATAAGTTCAAACAAGTTGCATAGATCAAAGCACTCGAACGTCTAGCTGTCATAGGAGCGATTGGTCTGAAATTAAGTTTTTATATGAAAAACTTTTTTATTTGTTAAGCAATTTGCTTATAATACTCATACTTTAAGTCAAGTTATAATATTTGCAAAATTTCATTAAAATCTGGCAACTATAACATTTAATTGCCATACAAGCGATCGATCAATACTGAAATTTTTATATGCAAAAATTTATCATTGTGATAAATTTATTTACTTAGCTGTAAGTAAAAGTATTTCATGCACAGAATTTGTCAAGTGTGTTGCAAAATGTTATAAAATTTTTATAAATTCAATTTCAATTGTAATTTTCATTAGCTTTTCAAGTTGCAAGTTCATTTTGAATTGCCACAAAAATGGTAAGAAAAAGAAATCAATGTAAATGTTTATGTGTCTGTGTATTGTAGATATTGTAGATGTTTTTTAATTGGTCTGTACATCGATTATATTCGATTGATGGATACGTTTACTGTTAGTTCGCCACACTTTGTGGCAATCATTTATCATTCTTGAAATACAAATGGAATTAAGTTTGGCAGCATTTGCTTGGCTTTTTGCGATGGACGTTTAGCAAATTGCAGCAGTTCATGTTGGCCATTAGACAATTCATTTCATTTTCAGCTGCTGCAGCTGTCAAAATTGCATGCAACAACAATTGCAGCAGCAGCAGCAGCAACTTAACAATTGCAGTCAATGTCGAATATGGCGACAACGCTCAAATGTAGGCTATGATATTTTCTTTTGCTCTGTGTAACTGTGTGTAACTGTGAATGCGAGTGTGTGTGTGCGGCAGCCATTTTGAAACTTAACAGCGCCAACAACCGGAAATCGTGCAAGTATTTAAATATAGCTAAAGTGGTAAGTGCTGCCGTGGCATGTGGCAAGCATGCGGGGCAGCATGCAGCGTACCAACGGGTTGAGGGCGTCTGCGGTAGCGTGAAGTATCCAAGCATAACCCAAAAAACTGAAATAGATGAACATTTATTTGAATTGCAGTTTGTGTTGCAAGTGCCACACATATGAGCATGTATGTGTGTGTGTGTGTGTGGTCTCTCTCTATACATATGTATGTCTGTGTGTTTTTGTGTGTCTGTACAGCATGTTGTTCGTTTCATTTAGTTGCTGCTTTTGCTTTTGCTTTTGCTACAACTGCGATTGTTGCTACGACTGCTGCTGCTGCTTCAGCAATTGTTGTTGTTGTCGTTGTTGTCGCCATCGTTTTGTATTTACATGCACTTAACGTTGTCATTGAAAATGCTAGCTAGCAAGCAAGCTAACCCCATCTGCTCTATATGCTATCTCACTCTTTCTCTCTCTCTCTCTCTCTCTAGCTCTAGCTCTTTGTTATTGCTTCGTTTGTATTCAACATTTTTTTTTCACTTCTTCTTTTTTTTTTGGCACAACGTTCACTTAATATGAATTATTGATCAGATATTTTTCGTTGCCGACCCTATATTTTGACTACGCCCAGGATAATCCTTCCCCTCCTTGCAATCTCTCTCTCACTCTCATGCTCTCTCGCTTTCACTGCTCTGCTCTCATCCGGCGATTATACATTTTTAATTTGATATCTGTAGCTCATTTGAAGCGCATTTTCTTACACAGATTTTCCTTTTCGTTTATTCCATCTCACTCTCACTCTCTCTCTGCCTCTCTCTTTCTCTTTCTGTGTTACTCTGTCTGACTGTGTGTTTCCTTATTTTGGGGACAGG
Source organism: Zaprionus obscuricornis (assembly GCA_037044475.1). Classification (NCBI taxonomy): domain Eukaryota; kingdom Metazoa; phylum Arthropoda; class Insecta; order Diptera; family Drosophilidae; genus Zaprionus; species Zaprionus obscuricornis. The sequence continues at coordinate 67,974 of JBAMBR010003247.1, read as the reverse complement.
CGGATGGAACGTGGCATATATGACAAATTAACATTCTTAAAATGTTGCATGCTCCGACAATTAATCATCAACGTGAAGCTCACCGGATGAAAGCTACGGGCGGTCGCCCATTGGGGCAATGGGACTATAATGGTGCAGGGGCAGGAGGAGTTAGGGGGTGCGGTAAGTAAAATTGGGCGCGTGCTGATTGAAAGCATCTTACAATCTTTCAATCTTTCAGTTTTGTTCCGTTGCCCTGTGCTGATGCTGTTACGTTGGCGGCAAACTTTGACTGTGACGGTGACGTTGACGTTGACGTTCAATGTTGAAACGTTGACGTTGCCTTTTTATTATTTTACGGTTAGGTTCATGGCACACGAGATTTTGTTCTGGTTTTTTTTTTTTTTTTTTTTGAGACTTGTTTAGATAAATGTAGCCAACTGATTGACCTTTTGGCTAAATCGTCTTTGTTTCTCTCTCTGTCTTTCTCTCTCTCTCTCTCTCTCTCTCTGCCATGAGTTGAGAAGCCTTGTTCTATGCTCGCATGTCTATGTGTCTCTATGTGACTTGGGCCAAGTATTTTGCCTTTTGGCATCATATTTTATATGATGATACACACACACACACACACAGACACACACACACAGACACACACACACACACATGCTCAATAAGGTCGAAACGAGTTTGTGTCGTACTTTTGTTGCTATTGCTATTGCTTTTGTTTCATTTCACTTTGCTTGTTCAATCGCCCAACAATTGCCTGAGATTGATGGACTTGGCTATTACATTGGGCCTTCAGCAATGATTGCCAACTTATTCTCGCCCAAAAAAAAAAAAAAAAAAACAAAATTGTCCTTAGTTCATTTTGCCATTGTCTTTGCCTTTTCCCTTTTCCCTTTTTTTTGTTTTTTAGCTTGTTTTTAGCTGCATTTCATCAATGTGCTCAAAGCAATCAAAGGCGTAAGTAATACACAAATTGAGTACTTAATGCAGTATACGCTTGATACGCTACTTTAAGTTGTCAATGTCTTCGTTTATTTTATTTATTATTTATTTTATTTTTTTTAGGGATTATTTATGTGATGCTTTAAGCACTGTCAAACGTTAACGTTACAGACTTTATTCTCTTGTTTTTCTTAATGTATTTTAACCAAAAGACTTTGGTTTAACTCTTAGCTTAAGCCTTACTTCAGAATGAAAAATATTGTAAAAAAATAAAATAAAAATATAAATATAAGATATAAAAAAATGAATGAAAAATCTATGAAAAATATAGAAAAAATATAAAAATGATAAAAATTCAACTACAATATGTAAAAGAAAAACTAAAACTAATTAAAAAACTATAAAAATATAAAACTGATAAAAAAAATATTTAAAAAATTTGAAACAACAAAAAAAAAAATGGTATGAAAAATGTAAATAAAAATAATATAAATAAATAATAAAATAAATAAATAAAATATAAAAAAAAAAATTGAATAATATAAAAAATTATATTAAATTGTGATAAATACAAAAACTTTCAAAAATAATATATAAAATATATTAAGCATACCTATAAAAAAATAAAAAAATAATATATAAAAATGATAAAAATTCAACTATAATATGTAAAAATAAAAACTTAATTAAAAAACTATAAAAACATAAAACTCATAAAAAAAAAATATAAAAAAAATTTGAAACAAAAAAAAAAGAAAATGGTATGAAATATGTAAATAAAAATAATATATAAATAAATAATAAAATAAATAAATAAAATATAAAAAAAAGAAACTAAATAATATAAAAAATTATATTAAATTGTAATAAATACAAACACTATCAAAAATAATATATAACATATATTAAACATATAAAAAAATTAAAAATATATAAAAAAAAATAAATAACAACTTGAAAATATATTAAAATTATACAAAATATAAAAACTAAAAAAATACAAAAATATTTAATATTTAAATATATTTTATTTTGTTTTATTATATTTAACATAAATTACGTAAAAAAAATATTCTCAAAATTGGTATTTCTATATATTTTTTTGTAATAAGTCAACAAATATATAAAATATATTCAAAATATATATATATATAAAATATAAGAATTAAAAAAATATATAAGAAATATAAAAACTGCTATAAAATTATATTAAAAAAAATGCAATTTAAATTTTTTTTTTAAATTTAATTTTATTTTATTTACAATATATATTCAACAAATTTGTGTTACTCTTTTTTTTAGTCATATTATTTCATATTATATGTCATATTATTTAAATAGTTTTAGACATACAGTTAGTCATAAATATAAATATACACAAAAATATTCACAATAAATAAATAAAAATCTTAAGCAAATAGAAGAAAACTTAAACAATGTTGACTTTTGCACTTGATGACGTCTTTGCTGCATATAGATTAGTTATCAGTAAAGTTTTGACTAAGGCTTCGACAGACAAAATCTTAAGAGAGTTCAACTCTATGGAGACGACATTTCAGCTAAGCTATAGACTCTCTCTCTCTGTCTCTGTCTCACTGTCTGTGACTCTGCTACTCTTTGACTAAGCTACAATCCAATGCTATTTTGCTATGCTAGCACTATGCATGTGTGTGTGTGAGTGTCTATATATTTTGTATTTGTATTGTTCATTTCGTAGATTTTGGTTGAGGTGTCAGTTTCAGTTTTAGCTGTAAGTCTTTCTAAAGCTAACGGCATGCTTCTTCTTCATTGGCCTGCACTCAAAATATGACCATAAGCAGCTGGCCATCTTTCGTTTCAGCCATCCTTCCTTCCTTCCTTCCACCACCACCACCACACACTCTCTACGCCCCCCCCTGTTGGCTATCAAGAATTCATCTGTAGTCTTTGTCGTTACCCATTCCATATGGCGATTGCTTAGTTATTAATGACACGTCGTTTGTTGTATGAGAGTCGTATGTTGACCTAGTTGAATCAAATCTAACACCTATACACATACACACCTGTACACACACACACCTGTACACACACACACAAATACAGACACACGCACTTATATATATTGCACACCCACGCAATGTACTTGAAAGACATACACAAATTGTGATGTATGTAAAAATCGTTTTGGCAGCAATATTTGATACGACTGTGTGTGAATGTGTGTGTGTGCTTGTGTGTGTGTGTGTATGGCAACCATATAAACTCATAGATTTTGCAAAGTGCCAAAGGCGACTGGCAACTGGCAACTGGCGCCAGGCGAAACGTGTGAAAACCGGATATGTATGAGGGTAAAGTACTATACGACGGGGGACAAGTTGCTAGCGGCATACCTAAAGCTTCGTTACGTCCACTCTAGCAGTAGTCAGCATGTCTATATATCTATCTCTCTCTCTCGTACTCTCTCTATGTGTTATCAAATGCGTAGCTAATATGATATATATATATATATATATATAAGTGTATGTGTATGTGTGTGTGTATTGCTGTTTGCCTTTTAGCTGCTATTTCAATATAGTTTGTACTTGAGTTTCACACACACCAAACTCAGTTGGGCGATAGCTTCATCTATATATATTTGCTATCTCGCTCACTTGCTCACACTTGCTGTCCCTGCTGGCCCAGTGTCAAGAATCAGTGACGGAAATCAATGTCGCACTTAAGCGGATTCGCAAAATTGGCTATATGTTTCAGCTGTATATGTCTCTCTCTTACTTTATTTTTTTGAAAGCGAAGGCTAGCAACACATAGTAGTGAGCATGTAAGAGAGAGAGAGAGAGAGAGAGAGAGAGAGAGATGAAGACTGAGTGAAATAGACATATGCTGGTAACTATTAAGCCAAATAAACAAACAAACAAACGCACACACACAGAAAGAGAGAGAGAGAGAGAGAGAGAGAGACAGTGACATACGCACAGCTGTCAACGGTGTTTTGTCGCCTGAACTGAAAATAAAAGTAACAAACGCCAGACGGAAATCAAGTTGAAATTTCATTGAGTGCAAAGGAAATTCAAACGGAAAACCAAATGAGTGACGGAGTCCAGCAACAGCAACAAAATTTCAGCACACATTCCTTCCTTCTCTCTCTCTCTCTCTCTCTTTCATCACGAATTGCACTTTCCTATCTGTAGCTATAACATCTGTGCAGCACTTGCACTAAAAATAGTAAATAAATAGATTAGTTTCCTAGTTTGCAGCAGCAACAGTTCAGGGACACAATTTGTAGCATGCAATTGAGCGTCGTCGACTTTTGTCAGGTGTCGTTACAGCCAGACAGAGACAGAGACAGTGAGAGAGAGGGAGATAGTGAGAAAGAGAGAGAGAGAGAGTATAAGTTTAAGTATTGTGATATCCAAATACTCTCTCTCTCTCTCTCTCTCTCTCTCTCTGGGGGATTATCATTGAAATGAATAAACTGTTGAGTTTATTATTAAATTCTTATGCACAGATTAGATATGCTAAGGTTAGTTTTCGTCTATCCAAGTGCGAAGGGGACTATGTAAAGCTATAAACATTCGTTTCAACAGGTTACAAAAGTTACACCAGCAGATGAAACTTCAAAGACTCGTTATTATGACATTGCATATGGTTCAATTTTAAGTTTTGATCATTTTGTGGTTTCTTTAGTGTCTTATATTTTATATATAGAAGCATAACATTGTCATATCTTAACCTTAACTAACTTTACTTAATTTATCCAAGCTTAACCTATCGTCAAGCCAAAATAACCTAATATAACCAACATAGCCTAACATTACCAAAAAATTACGTAACATAACCTCACATAACTTAACATAACCTAACATAACCTAACATAACTTAACATAAGCTAACATAACCTAACATAACCTCACATAACTTAACATAACCTAACATAACTTAACATAAGCTAACATAACCTAACATAACCTCACATAACTTAACATAACCTAACATAACCTAACATAACCTAAGTCCGGCATAACCTAACATAACCTCACATAACCTAAAATAACATCATATAACCTAACATAACCTCACATAACCTAACATAACCTAACATAACCTAACATAACCTAACATAACCTAACATAACCTAACATAACCTAATATAACCTCACATAACCTAACATAACCTCACATAACTTAACATAACCTAACATAACCTACAATAACCTAAGTCCGGCATAACCTAACATAACCTCACATAACCTAAAATAATATCATATAACCTAACATAACCTCACATAACCTAACATAACCTAACATAACCTAACATAACCTAACATAACCTAACATAACCTAACATAACCTAACATAACCAAACATAACCACAAAACAACTCCATATAATATAACCTAACCTAGCGTAACATAACCTAACTCAATATATTCACTTCACTTATCTAACAAAATCGATCTTAACCTAATTTAATATAATCTAACCTAACCTAACCTAACAAAACTCATTCTAAGCTAAGCTAACTTATATCTCAACACTTTCTCAGTATTATAATAGTAGAAATCATAGTCTTCTCTGTCACACAAAGCTCTTAACTCAACCAAAATGTAATTTAATCAAATCGAACCGAACCGTACCGAACTTGACCTAACCTAACCTTACTTATAACATAAGCTAACCTAACACTTTACCAAAACATGAATTCTAATTGAATTTACAGTTAAAAATGTCTATAAAGCTGTCAGTAAAAGAAATATCATGCTCAGTGTAGTGTAAATTTAAGAGAGAGAGGTAGAGAGAGAGAGAGAGAGAGAGAGGGAGAGGTTCACTGTCTCAAAGGTTTCATTTAGTTGCGCTTTAAAGATCTTCCTGATTGATGTACTCCAAGCTAATTTGGCGTCCGTCAACTAGTCAGCACAGAGCTCAGAGTGTTAATTAAGCCACTTTGAGTGTGTGTAGAGTGTATCATTTTGTCTTATTTCCTTACAGCATATACCATATAAGCTCTCTCTCTCTCTTTCTCTTGCTATCTCACTCACTCACACAGTTTGTGCCTTTTCCCATTTAGCATACGTTACCCACATCAGCGTTGCAAATCGTTGACTTCAGCAGCAGTTTCTTAGTATATATGTGTTAATGTTAATGTGTGTGTGTGTGTGTGTGTGTATGAGTGTGTGTGTTTGTGTGTTTGTAGCGAGTGTTGCTTTGTGAACTGTGAATATATTTAAGGTTCGCAGCATGTCAAAATAAATAAATCAAAATGTCGCTGATTTGTCCTTAACTTTGGAATGAGATTCTTTCTCTCTCTCTCTCTCTCTCTCTCTCTCTCTCTATATATGTGTATGTGATGACGGAGTTTATTGTTCTTGGCCCATTGAAAGGCCTCGTCGCCTTAAATATTGTCCAGTGTCAATGTGTGTTGTCTTTGGAGTACGGTTCAGTTATGGTTCCGAAACACACACAAAATGTTGAAGCTAAGGAATCTTAACGTACTTCCCTAAATGCATAGCAAAAAAAAATCTTTAGTTTTTTTTTTTTTTTTGAAGAGTGGAGCAGTGAGGGAAGGGATATGCAGTGCGTGATGCTAGTGATGCGGTGAGGAGGCTAGAGCGTTGTGATTGTGAGTTGTGCTATTCGCTTGAGCTTTGCAAAAACAAAAAACAAAAAAAGAAAAAAAACTTTTCGCTTGCGTTTGAATTTTATGCGAGTTTTTTCTCGTTTTCTCGTTTTTCTATTTTTTTGTTTTTGTTTTCATTTTTTTTTTCTCTTGTTTTTTTATGCTTTTCTTTTCTTATATATATATGTATATATATATGTATATGTATATATAATTTTTTTGTTTTGTTTTTTTTTTTGTATTTTGTGAGCGTGCTGCTTGCGTTTCCTGCTTCGTAGAGTGCTGGTTGTGAGATATGTGTAAGGAGGGGGATGTAACATTTTGTGGGAGTGTCGCATAAATTTAAGTTAGCAACACATTTTCACACTGCCTGCACCTTTCCCCCCTCCACACTTTTCTCACTTTACCGCCTATCGACTGCCACCTTGGTGGCTCCTGCTGCTGCTCCAACTGCTCCGACTGCCCGTACCCGTAGTGCTGCTTCAAGGACAACCGCAGAGTCACAGTTTTTCGGTTTACTTAATGCGCCGCTAAAAGTTTTTCTATTTTATTATTTCTGCCTTTTGCTACGTTTTTCTCTTCATCTTCATCTTCATCTCCTTCTTCTCTTACTCTACTTTCCACTTTCCATTTTCTACTTTTCTACATTTTTCCCTGCTGCTGCTGTTGTTGTTGCTGTTGTTGTTGTTTTTCACTGGTTTTTCCTCATTGCTTTTGGCTGTGCCACGCTTCGGTTTTTCAATTTTCTCGTCTCAGGCCAAAACTATTTATAAATTGTATTTGTCTTGTTTTTCCATCTGGCCGGAGAACCTTGCAGTCTTGTCTCTCTTTCTCTTTCTAGCTGTATGTGTATTTATATGTGTTTGTGTGTGTGTAAGATTGTTGTTTGTATTAGTTGTTCATACTTTAGTTTAAGGCGCTGAGTTTGTCTTTCAATCTCTCTCTCTATCTCTGTCTGTCTATCTGTCTATGTGTCTGTTTGTCTGTCTGTCTGTCTGTCTGTCTTACGGCATTCTCTTAATGAGTTGAGAATGTCGAACATCTAAATTTCATATCATGGAATTTTATCCAAAAGCTTACGGAATTTTCAATGCTTGAACGCAATGAACGCTACGGCAAGCTACGTGAGCGACCAAAATGAGTGGAAACATTTAATCAACGATGAGATTTCATTTGATAAACTTTAACAACAAGGCAGAGCGAGAGAGAGAGAGAGAGAGAGAGAGAGAGATAAAGATAGTAGAAAGAATGCTTTAGAGCAGAGTTGTTGTTGTTCTTGTTGTTGTTGAAGAAGCAGATTTGGCTGCTTTATCAAAAATTCTATCAAGTTAATTCTCAATCTCGCTCTCGCTATCGCTCTCTCTTTTTCTCTCTTTCTCTCTCGCTCTCTTGAAAATTCCTATAATAGTATGGTCACCCTAAAGACCGCAGCTTGAAAATGCAAATGAAAAAAAAAAACACAAAAAAAATAAAACGAATTTCAACTTTATGCAATGAAATTGCTTTATTTAATTTTCTCATAGTTTATTTAATTTTAATTTTACCGACACGGTATGTGAGACGATACGATACACGACTATCGGCTATCAGCTATCGGTTATCTCTCAATTAATTCATTGCCATTTATATATATACATATGCATACGCAATGTACAAAAATTTGTTCATTGAAATTGCAAAGAACTTCATTAAATGTGAAAAAAAAACAACAAATAAATAATAAATAAATAATTTAAAAAAAAAAAAAAATAATAAAAATAAAGAAACAAAAAAACAAATTGTAGCTGTCAGTGCTTGCAAATTGATTGCTTTACCAGCTGAGATAATTTACTTGCTTGTTATTGAAAACTTTTTGAGAAATTCTTTTAAAATTCCATTTTGGCGACACTTAAATAAATGCCAATCGCATCACACGCCCCCCCGCCGCCTATAGCCGGACAACTGCGGGCAGTCAGAGTCACAGTCACAGCATATGCGATAAACAATTATGCCCATCAATTGAGAATGTTGCATAAAAATTAATATCCATAAATATGTACAACGGTGACATATGTGCTCTATGCCTTTCTCTCTCTCTCTCTGTCTCCAACTCTGGCAACTCATCTACATATATGTATATATGTATTTTTGTAACCACCTTTTGCATCGTTTACCAACACTAATAACCAAACACTTGCCCCATTCTCTGCTCATGCATCACTTCTTTTGCTTCCCTATTTTGCATGCTCAGTTTATGGCTACTGTTACTAGTATTTATAGTGAAGCATTCGACCATCATAGATCAGGTTGTTCAGCTATTCATTCTTGTTGGTAAATGCACAAAAAACCAAAAACTCTATAAATTTTTTTTTTTAAATAAACATAACGAATATTAAATACACTAGCTTTTGAAAAAAATTTTTAAAGCTAAGAAATTTGCATAAAGAAATTTTTATAAAATTTAAAAAAAAAATCTTTGAAATGTTTATGAATTATCGATATACTATCGATATATTTTATATTATTGGAAATCAAATTTTTTTTTTGTCAGATCTTATTACTTAATTTTGATCAATTTTCAAATAAACAAAACTCTGAAAAATATAGAGTTATCGCTACAATGACTATCGATAGTTTTATAATTTTATTCGATTTTGTTTGCTACATTTACAAAGGCTGAATGCCAAAATACGCGAAACGTTTGTTTGACGTAATAGTTAACGCCGTTGCAACTATCGATAATTTTATAGTTGTAATCGATAGTTGGTTATATAACTATCGCTCAATATTGAAAACCGAAAAAACTTAGCATCACTAATAAAAATTTTCTGTGAAATGTTTGTTATCGCAATTGCTGCTATCGATATCGTTTCATAGTCTTCATCGATTGTTTTGTCATTTTACTATCGATCTATATTGTTATAATCGATAATTTTAGAGTCTTAATCGAAATTTTGTCATTTTTTTTTCTATTGCTCAACATTGAATAATTTAAAACTCTCATCGCTAACATATATACATACGTATGATTTATCATAATTTAGTTATCGATAGTTCGATAGTATTTTATATAATTTACTACAAAGAAAATGTATAAGAATTTTGGGTACAAAAAAAAAAAATGAAATTGAGCTGCATGAAAAATGCAAGAGAGAAGAGGCAGCATATAAAGGTCAGAGATCAATTTCGTCATGCAAACAATGTGATAAAGTTGTATTGCCATTTGTGAAGGGCATTAAAAAAACATGCACATCAATACACCAATACATTTACACATACACACATACGCACACAAACAAAGAGAAATTGCCATTATTTTTATGCCTTTGTTTGTTTCTTTATATTTTTTTTTTATTTTTTTCTTTTTTTCTGTTTTTTTTTTTTTGTTGTTGTGAAGCGCCGGTGCACGCGCCAATTTTATTATTTAAAACGTGTTTCTGACATTGTTGTTGCTGTTTTTGTTGCTGCAGCTGCTGCTGCTGTTGCTGTTGCTGTTGCTATTGTTGCTGCTAGATTTGCTGTAACTGTTGCTATTGTTACTGTTGTTATTATTTTACTTCTGTTTTTTTCTTTTACGCGCATTTTTCATGCGTTTGACGTTACACAAAGCAACAAAAACGAAAAAAAAAAAAAAACAATTTTTATTCATGCAATGTATGTGACAAAGAGATACCCTGTCTTGTATAAAATATGTGCTGGTATACCCTATGATATTAAGTCAATAAAAACAGGATATGAATATAGATAAAGCAAAAGAAAATGAACCACAGATGCTCATACTGCTGCTGCTGCTGATGTTGATGCTGAGGCGGACAGCAACAGTTTCAATTTCTCGTCGCTGCATACAGCAAACTAATTGCAGCGGAAGGATAAGAGTGAAAAGATTGGAAGAGGCTCATGCGGAGGCGGGTATTGTGTGTGTGAATGATATCAGCATTTAATGTGCTTCTTCGGTGCAGTGCACAACTTTTTCACTGACCACTAGACTTGCAGCCTAATCTATTTGTCTATGCTGCGCAAAAGAGATGAGCGGATGAAGGCGGAGAAGGAAGAGTTGAATGCTGTTGAATGGAAAATATAGGCGACAACAGCAAACGTAATTTGCTGCAAATACATTTCCTGCCAGTTTCGAAAAACCAAAAAAAAAAGAAAGAAAAAAAAAAAAATCAGCCCGTAACCGAAGCCCTTGCTCAATCTGCTCCATGAAGCCGGCACGAAAATTCTCGAGCAATTCTCGTATTCAACGCCGCGTCGCGGTCCGGAAAGGACATTGCTGAAATTTAAAGCGTTGGCTTTGATAAACGAGCTAGACTGTTCGCTTCTGCCCAGCAGCAAGTGTCTCTCTCTCTCTCTACTCTCCTCTATTCTACTCTACTCTACGCTTTTCTCTTTTCTCATTTCTCTTTTGGACTTTACATTTCTTTTACTATTGCTTTTCTATTTTGTGTTTCTCTGCGCGCATCTTTTAGTATTTCTGTTCTATACGATTCTGTTTTGTTCTTAGTATAGCTCTGGGTATAAATCGAAATGACAGGCCAATGAAAAAAAAATTTAGAAGATTATAGAATATATTATAGACTGTCGTATACCCGGTAGTTTGCTTATACCACGTTTTTTTCTTGGCTTATTGTTGCATTTTTATAGTAAGTCAGTCTATAATTTTATCATTCTATAAAGTTTATACAGAGCACAATGTACTCGACTATTAAATACCCGGAACATTTTGTTAAATACTTTTTTTAGCCTACTATATCAATTTATTTCTATGCATATATATAACTCTAAATTAATATATAAATTTGTATACTTCATATACCCGACTTTCAAAATACCCGGTACTTTACTTAAGTTACATCACTAGCCTGTCATATTAATTCATAACTATGCATAAATCAGTTTGTCAGCGTATCAATTTTTTAATTTTATATAAATTTCAATAAACTCGACTATCAAATACCCGGTACTCAGCTTAAGTTACATTTCTAGCTTGTCATTTCAATTCATAGCCATGCATAAATAAGTGTGTTAGTCTATTAAGCTTTTTAAATTTTATAGATGCTTAATCACATAAACTCGACTGTTAAACACCCGGTACTTTGTTTAAGTTGGACTTTGCAGTTTGATATATCAAAATCACACAACATATTCATCTCTTAATCAATCAGTTTATCATTCGTTATGGTCTAGACTTAATTACACTCACTCGACTGTCAAATACCCGGTACCCAGTTTAAATTTTCAGCAGTATTTAATTCTAGCTACGTCTAAGAATCGTTATACATTTATACATTATATAATTTATATATAGTCGCTGGACTATATTTATACATAACTAATCTACCCTGTTTACAGTCTCCAGTATTGGGTATTGAGTGAAAAGAAGCAGAAAAAAACTGCAGTGAGAGTTGAGTCAACGACGATGGGAAAACTTTTGAGAAAGAATACCAAAATAGCAAATGGCGGTTGGTGGTTGGCGGTTGGCTGCGGGGTAACGAAATGATGGCGAATTCAATGAAGATCCGCCAACGGGATAGAGATGTGTGTGTGGGGGGGGGATGGTGTTGTGCTACTGCTACTGTTGCAGTAAAATCCTAAGAGGCAACGAAGAGAAAGCTGTGGTAGGAAAGGTGGGTGAGAAGGGATTGGAAAGTCGCGCGTGTCCTGCAATTGCAAATTCAAATTGCAACCACAAATGCAATTTCTATAGGATTTGGACACGCTGCGGCATAGTGGACAAAGCGTGAAAGGAGTCGCATGTAAGGAGCATGAGAAAGTCGAAGTGTGAAGGTAGCCAGAGGTTTCAACTATTTCTATATATGTATATGTATGTATGTGTGTGTGTGTGTTTGTTTGTATATGTATGTTGAGTAAGCGCTTAGCAGACCTCATCGTCTCATCGTGTGATGCAAGAAGAAACAACATTGTAGAGCGAATATCTCTGTGTCTAAGCCACAAATGCAATTTCCTTTTGTCTCATCATTCGTGCGTCTTGTTTGAGTAATTCTACAAAAATTTGTTTGCTACGATTTGTCAATGTTTTCTTTATGCAGCAGCACAATATCGTCATGGACAATGTGTCCATGGACAATGTCATCAAAGTTGTGCTTGCCAAAACAATGAACGTGAAATGGCAAAAATAAATTATTATAAAAGTATTATTAAATTAATTTTATATAATATTATTATTAAATTATGAGTAAAAAATATTATTATATTATTATTAAATTATAATTAAATTATAATTAAATTATTGTTAAATTATTATTAAATTATTATTAAATTATTACGAAATTATTATTTAATTATTATGAAATGATAATTAATTTATTATTTTATTATTATTTAATTATTATTATAAATTACTGTTGAATTATTGTAAAATTATTATAAAATTATAATTAAATTATTGTTAAGTATTATTAAATTTTTTAAAATTATTATTAAACTATTATTAAATTATTATTTTATTATTATTAAATTATTAAATTAATTAAATTAAATTGTTATTAAATTATTATAAAATTATTGTTAAATTATTATTAATTTTTTAAAAAATAATATTTAATTATTATTACAATATTATTTAATAATTATTAAATTATTTTAAAATTATTATTAATTAATAATCTAATTATTAAATGATAATAAATTTATTATTTTATTATTATTTAATTATTATTATAAATTACCGTTAAATTATTGTAAAATTATTATAAAATTATTATTAAATTATAGTTAAATTATTGTTGAGTATTATTACATTTTTTTAAATTATTAAATTATTATTAAACTATTATTAAATTATTATTTTATTATTATTAAATTAATTAAATTAAATTGTTATTAAATTATTATAAAATTATTGTTAAATTATCATTAAATTATTATTAATTTTTTAAAAAATAATATTTAATTATTATTACAATATTATTTAATAATTATTAAATTATTTTAAAATTATTATTAATTAATAATTTAATTATTAAATGATAATAAATTTATTATTTTATTATTATTTAATTATTATTAAATTTCAATTTAATTATTATTAAATTATTGGAAAATAATTGTTAAATTATTATTAAATTATTTTAATGCTGCATTGATTTCTTTTTTCAAGTTTTATATAATATTATAGGGTATACGTTGTCATCGTCGTTGTGTGCAGATTCATCAATCATTTGCTTCAGTGCTTTGCTGGCTTGTTGTCTTAGTTCTTTTGGTATTGCAGCTAGCAGTTAGCTAGCAGTCAGCAGCCGCAGCAGCGCCATCAGTTGCAATGTACTATTTTTTTTTGTTGTTTTTTTTTTTTGTTTGTCAACAGCGTTTGTTGTTTTTAGCTATTGTTGTTGTTGTTGTCTCACTCTCTCTCTATCTTTCCCCCTCTCTGGCTCACTCTCATCCCCAATATTTGTTTGTTTGTTCGTCTGGCAAGCGCCAAAAGTAAAAGCAAAGTCGCGTCGATTCAATTCGAGTTGTGTGTAAGCAAAGTTTTTCAAGCCAAGTACAATTTCAGGCTTCAAACGATATGCTATGCGAGCCACGCCCACAGCAGAATGCCAACGCCCATGCCTATTGCTGCAGTCAACTCACTGAATATGAGCAAAGACATAAAGCACCGCAGATGCATATAGTGCAAAACCGATAAGATAGACAAACCAGACAATCCAAAGAGACACAGAGAGAGAGAGAGAGAGAGAGTGACACAGAGAGAGAGAGAGAGAGAGAGAGAGAGAGATAGAGAGATACTTGTAGTATGTGTTGAAGACTTGTGTGTAAAAGGCAGGCAAAGTTCTGGTTGAGTTTCAACTTTGTCGCTTTTGGTTCAAGAAGAACAAGAAGCCGGAAGGATGAGTAGGTGCAGCAGAAGGCAAAAGAAATGCTAGAGAAAGAGAGTGCAAGGAGTAAGAATAAGAGAAAAAAAAAACAAAAAAAGTGGCACACAAGTAATGTTGCATAGTTGGCTCTGGGGAGATTGAGCGACAGATTGCGACTGTTGAGAGGCAAGCAAAGAGCGAGCAAGAGAGAGCAAAGGGAGAATGACAAAAATACAGATAGAGTAATACAGCAGTAAGTACAGAGAGAAGCAAGAGAAAGAAAGGGAGAGAGAGAGAGACAGAGAGAGAGAAAGAGCTTCTCAGATAGCAGCTGCAATTGCATATAGCGACGAAAGGCAAAGACAAACTTTGAAACAAAAACGATTTAAAAAGTGATTCAGAGACAGATTTTTATATCGAACATGAAATGAATGCAATCAACAGAAGAAGAAGACAAAGAAGAAGCAGCAGCACAACAAATAGCAACAACAGCAAAGAAAAATAGAAATATACAATTGAATAACATAAACAAATTTTTACACGAAATTCAATATTGTACTCAATCTTTTTTTTGTCTTCTTTTTTTACGTTCAAATTCGCATTTATTCGCTGTAATAAAAATAATAAAAAACAAAAATAAAATAAATCTACACAAAATAAAATGAAAAAAAAAACCACAGAAACCTGTAAAAATATTTATGATTATTTAATACAATTTCGTTTGATGCGTTTTTGGTTTTTCTTTTTTTGTTGTTGTTGTTGTTGTTGTTATTTTCTTTGCACTTGTAATATTAATGGTATTCCCAAACTAAAAATCAAATTAAAAATAATATTTCATATTTTACATTTTCAATAAATTATTCAATACATTTATTTAATTACAATTTATTTATTATTATTATTTTTTTTTATTTATCTTATTATTGTTTCTTATTATTTATTATTTATTTAGCAATCATTTTTATTAACTACAATTTCTTATATTTAAATAATTAATTAAATTTAATTGGCGTCAATTAAAGTTCATTTTTATATGTAGAAAGCAAACACTTTAATTTTCTGTTTCATTTCTTTATTAACATAAAAATTAACCTTAATTTTTTTTTTTTTTCTTTTTGTTTCGTTTATTTACCTTAATATCAGCAAACAAATTTTATCAGCATTGAAAATCTGTAACTTAATTGAATCAAAAATAAAAAAAAAAACACAAATTTTTTTGTAAATTTAAAAATTTGTAAAAAAAAAAAGAAAAAAACAAATAAAAATAGTTGGCACCGAAATATGCAATAACCTAACATATTTGAATTTTGAATCTCTTGGCGGACGTTAAATTCAATTTTAAACAACAAAAATTTTTCCTACCAAAAATTGAATTTTTTAACCTACCGTTCCTATGACAGCTATATAATATAGTAATCCGAGGACATTACGAAACTAAAGTTCTGTCAGCTACAAGCGCATAACTTGCCAAAACAATAAAGTTTTTCATATTGAAAACCATGGCAGCCTATGGCAGCTATATGATATAGTAATTCGATATGCATGAAATTTTGCTAAAGTCTGTTATATATTATAAAAATGAAATACTGCGAGTTTCAAGACAAACTACAAAGTTATTCATACAGAAACTTAATTTTTTACCTATTATTCCTATGATAGCTATATGTTAAAGTATTCCGATCCGGTTTATGACGACTTATATATAGTTAGCTTTACAAGCGATAGACTAGCATCAAAAGAAATGAACATTTCGACTTGTCGATTAATGCTAAACAAGAATATATATATATATATATATATATATACATATATTTTTATAAGATCTGACATGTCTAGATTTAGGCGTTACAAACTGCTTTGCAAATATAATATACTCTTCGTATAATAAGAAAATATTTATATATATATACTATATATACTATATACTATATATATATTTATATATATATATATTTATATATATATATATTTATATATATATATATTTATATATATATATCTATATTTACCCTTTAGTAATTCGCTAATTTTGTTATTGCAACTTTAGTGTAAAACTAAACAAAAACAAACAAACAAATAAACAAAAAAAAAATAAATAAATAAATAAATTTATAATCGAAAATGCAAAAGTTCGCGTTCATACGCCACAAAATTTCGACCATAATATTATCAAATTATTTATTTATAAAATTTAAAATTTATTTTTATAGCAAATGTTGAAAAACTGTTTGCACCTTTTGCTATAGCTGTAAATTACTTTGCACTGTCAGCTTTAAAATTTGTTTTTTTTTTTTTTTTTATTGAATTTAATATTTATATTGATTTTATCGTTGTTGACTTTAGAAATATGTCAGTGCAGCTAGCAGTTGCGTAAGGTAGCAACAATTTCCATATGTAGGAAAAGATAGTACAGTGAAAATCATCTTGGACGAACGCTTAACTTTGTTCGCTCAATAGACGTAAAATTTCACTAACGAAATTTCAATTTTTCTAATTTTTGAAAGAATTTCCACTGCTCAAGGGAAGTCTACGTTCCAAAGAGATGAAATTACTCTGCAGCGTCCGTCCTTATCTTTGTGCGTCCACAGTCCGCTCAAGGAAAGTCTACGTTGCTGAAAGACGAAATTGCTCTGCGTTGTTCTGCCAAATTTCCTACAGTCAAGGGAAATATTTACTAAATCAAGCTGAAATATCAGAAGATTACTCAGAGATATTACCGTTCGCTTCTTAATGTAGAGTTTTCACAGCTTACTTACAATTACTTACACATGCATATGCATTCAACAACTTTATTTGCATGTCAATAAATTCGTTGATTTGAACTAGTTCCAATAATATTTGAACTCAATGAACCAAATGTTTAGCTCCTAAAAGTAACTGTAACTGTCATAAATATGCAACGAGTCGAGAGAGAGAGAGAGAGAGAGAGAATCAAGACACATAAAGTATGTTGAGTAACTGTTATTTGAGATTCATGTAATATTTCGTTGCAATTTCATTTTTATCAACTAGTTGCATATCACAAAAATTTTGATCCAGTTCTCGGTTTATTTTTTTTTTTATTTATTTTTGTTGCCTGTTTTCTTGGCGGTGCTCCTTGGCCTTGGCTTGACAGGCAAACAAATGCGATTTACAAAATGGCGCTGCTAATATTTCCCATGCAATTGTCAGATTGTGTGAAAAGCGTACGCAAAAAATTTATGCAGAGCAGCGCGTCTCAATGCTGCCACGCCTTCACATCTAGCATATCCCAGGAGAAGAGCTTTGACTACTTGAAGCCAACGTCGAGGCACTTGAATCTTTCGCCTATAGCAGATATATTCGTATAGATAGTATATAAATATATATATATATATATAGTATATAGTATATTCTTACATAGATATGTAGATATAGTCGAGTATATATATCCTATATATATATATATATATATATATATATGTATGTATGTGCAGATATATCTTGCCTAGACTGCGCCAAATCACATTTTGTTTGCGTACAATTTTTTTGATAGATTATTACAGAATGCGGCACATTGGCTGTTGCGTGGCGGCAAGCGGCAGGCAGAGGATGTTGGTAAGAATGTGACAGTATCTTGGAGGCGCACAAGCAAGCGCGCCAAGTTGACACTAACGTGCGACGCGACAGAGAAACATAGAGAGAGAGAGAGAGAAAGAGAGAAAGAGTAGAAAAGAAACTCGACTAAAAGAAATGTTGAAATATAAACGAAGCTGTGAGCTGCGGATGCGCGGGTGTGTAAGCCATGAACATGAGTGGCAAAAACTGAGACATGAAGCGTATGCTGCGTGTTTACTTGAGCAACTGCTGCTACTGCTGCTGCTGCTGTTGCTGCTGCTGGCACAGCCATCAGTCGATGTCTTTTGCCACAAGCGCGAGTTGCTCTCGGATACATGTGCAACACCAGCAGCAGTAGCAGTAGCAGCAGCAGCAGCACCTTGTCATATATTCAACCAAACTCAAGCAAACACATAGCCAAACACACACACACACACACACACACACATATACTTATAGCTTATAGTATGCATGTATAGATAGATAGCGATACCCTTGACAGTACTTAAAAAACAAGCATAAAAAAAAAATAAAAAAAAAAAAAAACTTGACTTTTGTTTGCCAGCCTCTCAGCATGTTGTCTCTTCTCTATCTCTATCTCTATCTCTCTGTGTGTGTGTGTGTTTGTATTGTGCCTTGGCTCAGCAATTTTTGCGCTATTTGCCTAGCTGCGTTTTAAATCTGTGCGGTTTTCATACCACATACACTTGCCACATACAGTGGCAACAACAACGATAACAACAACAACAACAACAGCTTCAAGTTCCAAGCCCCCACTCGACAAACGGTTTTCACATACTTCGGTTTGTTGGCCCCGAGAAGTCGCAAACTTTGTGCTACACCCCGCGTCACCCTTTTGTCTCTTTCTTTTTTTTTCTATTTTTTCGTTTTTTTTTTGTGTGCTCCACTGCCAAATTGTCTTAATAGATTTATGGGCGTACGCAAAATGGCTGCACTTTTGCCTCGCGTACGGATGCGGAAACGGAAATGGAAATGCTACTAGCGACAGTTTTTGGACATTGGGATATGGTCAGGACTTTTAATTCGCTAGCGCATTTTGCCTAAGGCCACACTCAATCTCTTTGCCTTAGTCTCCTACTCTGGTTACCCTTGGTTACCCCCTTGGTCATCCTTAGTTACCCCTTGGTCATCCTTTCGTTACTCTTAGCCTCCCTTAGTCACCCCTTAGTCTTCCGTTAGTCTCTTTGGCTCAACGCTTTGCCGTTGCCTATGTAACAGCCCATTTGTTTTGGACTGTGGCACAAACATTAGCTCGACTTAATAGCATTCCAATTGGATTTAAGCAGCAGCTGAACGCACAAAGATTGCCCAATGCTTTGCATATGCCCAATGCCACGAAATCTACACAGTAAACGCAATGCGTTGCAATACATTTTCAACCTTAAAGTTCTGTGTGAATTTTTATACTCGAATCTTTAATTTTTTTTTTTTTATCCTACGTTTTGTTGGTTTCGTTAAACGATTGAGTAATTTGCTTATCGTTAATCGATAAATTTTGCGATTTTAAATATATTTTACCTAACGCTTATAAACTCAATTTCTTAACTTTAAATTTAAGTTTATTTTATTTCTAATATTTTTCTAATATTTTGTATCAATTTTTATTTTATTTTCTCCAAAATAATATTCCAAAATTATTTTATTGGAAATTTGGAAATTTTCCATCATTTTTTTCCAACATTTTTTTTTGCCATTTTGTATGCTATTTTTCCAAACTAATATTACAATAATATTTTGTTTTTGAAATTTATTTTCCTTAATTTTTTATTACCAATTTTTAACCTCCAAAATAATATTTCATTCAAAATTTAAGTTAAGATTTTTTTCCATAATTTTTTTTCGACATTTTGTAAACTATTTTTTCCAAAATAATATTCCAATATATTTTTTTGGAAATTTATTTATCTTAATTTTTTTATCACTAATTTTAATCCTATTTTAATATTCCAATAAATTTTTTTGTTGTAAATTTAAGCTAAGGTTTTCTCCAATATTTGTTTTTCCAAACATTTTTTTCACCAAGTTTCATGCTATTTTCTCCAAAATAATATTCCAAGAATATTACGAAAGAAATATGCAGTACTATCTATCGATTGTGAGGAATATTCAACATTTTAGTTATTGCTATCCAAGTTCTTGACACTCATGTTTAGCTACTTAGCAACTTGCACAGTTTTTCGACCATCGTTGCGGATTTTAGGCTAAAGTTGTTTCCTCTCCTTGTTGCTATTGCTGTTGTTGTTGTTGTTGTTGTTGTTGCAGCATAGGAAACATGAAATGAAAAAACAACAGCCTGAAAAACGCCAACAAAAGTTTTGCGAAAGCAGCATGCAGCAAGCATTGAAGAAACGAGCCGAAGAGGCACAAGGAATTGGGAAGGAAACCCAAAAAAAAGGGGTTTCTCTTTGACGTTTTGCTAACGACTTTTCAATGGCTCCAGCGTAAGTTTTGTGCCAAGCTGCTTGTGTGTATATATGTGTGTGTGTGTGTGTGTGTCTGTGTCTGTGTGTAGAGATAGCTATTGTTGTTGTTGTTATTGTTGTTGGTATATTGGCTTGACTTGAGGAGCTTGACTATGCGGCACGCCAGCTGTGCGGCTATGTAAACACATACACACACTCACACAAAAGCATTTATAGAAAGATACTGTGCACATATGCCTGTCTGTATCTCTTTATGTGTGTGTGTGTGTGTGTGTTTGGGTTTTGCTATAAAGCTTAAGAACTGCTGCACAGTTGTTAAAAGAAATTAGTTGTTGCGCCTGCAAAAAATAAAGAAAGGAAAAAAATCTAGGACCTTATCTGCCGCTGCTGCTGCTGGTGCTGGTGCTGTTTGCTGCTGCTACCACTTGTTGTTGTAATTGAGTTAAGGCTGGACAGCAGCATGAGTAGAAATATATATATATGTATATATACCATATATATATATATATATATGTGTGTATTGGTATATATATATATATATAGGCAATCTGTAGAACGTAACCGTTAATGTGAAGTGCTTCACAGTCACCAGGCAACAGCCGCAACGAGAGTATATCATATAAGCATCAAGCGTTGTAATGAGCAGAACGAGCGCTTGCGAGTGTTGAGACAAGAGACAGGAGACAGCAGACAGAACAGACAGCAGATACAACAGACAGCAGAGTGTAGACAACAGGCATAGAGAGAGAGAGAGAGTGAGAGAAAGAGAAGTGAAACTGTAGCAGCAGATTCTGCGGGTTGTGGCTTTGCGTTGTTGTAGGCCTGACGATATGACACAGCGACGCTGACGAAGACGACGACATCGACGAAGAAAACGTTGACGACGACGATGACGATGACGAAGATGACGACGACGACGACGACGACGACGATGTCGTTATCCGCTCGCACGCTAAAAATGAGTTAATAAAATGCGTATACGTAATCAAATTATATGTCAAGTGTGTTGACAACGAATAACATTCAACGTTAATGTCAACAACGTTTCTGATGTCGACGTCGACTGCGATTGTGACTGCGACAGCGACAGCAAAGACTTGTAGTAGCAACTGATGCCAATGCGATGAAAAACATTATGAACATTATGAAAGCAAAAGCAAAAGCAAAATCAGCAGCGAAAGCAACAGCAGCAACAGCAGCAGCAGCAGCAGCAGCAGCAAAAGCAAAAGCAACATTATCATCATTACGGGCCAAGTCAGTTAACCGAGCTCCAAATGCGATTTTAATGACTCGAACAAAGAGCATTTAAGCGAATTTATTGCCTCGATGACTTTTTCTTTGCTTTCTTTTTTTTCAGCGCTCTACACTTCGCTTTTTTTTCACTCCTACTGCTTCACACCACAAACAAATAAGACAAAAAAAAATAAATATATATATATATATATATATAAAATAAAAAATCCACAAAAAAAAAAAATGAAGACAGTAAAATGAAAACAACACAAAAAGAAATGTGCAAAAATAAAAAAAAATAATAATGAAATAATATATAAAAAAAAATGTTATTTAAAAACTGTAACATAAATTTTATTCATTTATATATCGCCAACAACTAAGAGATTCGATATATACGTCTATATATATATATATAATATATAAAGAGCAAGCTGCTGTGGCAACATATGTGACATTAGACTTTTCATATGTCTCACTTGATGTGCGACGATTGTGTGCGTATTATGAGCACATTGACATATGTCTCAGTAATTTTATATACATATGTAGCATGCGATACTATATACATACATATGTATGTATGTGTTTGTTGAATGTTAGTGTCTATGTCTATGAGTCTGCACATAAATAGATTGTACTTTATATACATAGTACTGTTGGCATTATTACTGCTGCTTTACTCTATTTATAATAGCAGCAAGCCCAATTTTATTTTCTTTCGTGCTGATTGTTCCTGTTGCAACAATATGATATAATGGTCTGATCCGGCTACTGGTTACGATATATATATATACGGCTTACGGCCATAGAGAGTATGTGTACTAAGTTTCAAAGATTCTTAGAAATCCTTAGAAATATTTGCAATAAACAAAACAAAACTATTACAAAAAAAATAAAAAATAAATTAATAAATATTTCATTTAAAAAAAAAAATGTATATTGGAAGAAATTAAGGAATTAATTAAGATACAAAAGTATTTTGTATCCCTAAAATATAAAAGTATCTTTACAATACAAAAGTATCTCTGAGATAAAGATGTATCTATAAGTATCTTTCATATATGAAAGTATCCTTGAGATACAAATGTATCTTTAAGATTCAAAAGTGTCATTAAGATACAATAGTATCTAAAAAAGCATCTTCAAGATACAAAACTATCTTTAAGATACAAAAGTATCTCTGAGATGCAAATGTATCTATAAATATCTTTCATATACGAAAGTATCTTTAAGATACAAAAGGATCTTTAAGATACAAAAGTGTCATTAAGATACATTAATAACTCTAAGATATATATCTTTAAGTGTCTTTAAGATACAAAAAATTTGTTTAGCTTAAAAAAGTATCTTCAAGATACAATAATATATAAATTTGAGATTTAATAGTATCTTTGAAATACACCAAATATTTTTGAGATACAAATGTATCTTTGATTTAAATCTATTAAATTGTTATTAGCTAAAATTAAATGAATTTGAATATCCGTTACGGGAAATGCAAGTCATGTCAATGCCAGAAATGTTCAAAATCGTTGAATTTTCATTATGAAATACTAGGCGAACAGAAACTAGCAGTAAGAAGACGGTTGAAAATTAAAAGAAATTCATTTCATTATTCTCTCTCACTTATTTTGGTATATTAAATTTAAGAAAACATCCTGAAAGTATGCTATACTTTTACATTTAAATTAATGCAACTGCTTGCTGCTAGCTTCTGTTCACCTAGTATTTCATAGTGAAAAATGGTTGATGTTATCTCTTGGCTATGACATGATCTGCATTTTGTTTGAATGAAGAAATATTAAAATAAAAAAAAAATGTTTATAAATTCCTTTATTTAAATTGTTAAAAATCAAAGAAGAAAATATTATTTCATAGAAAAACATATAAATAAATATTTTGTGCTCTGCTTTATAAATTTTAAAATTTTCTCTAAATTTTATATCAGCTATAATATTTTTTTAATTTTGACTTAATGTTTTGTCGACTTGCAGTTGATGATTCTGATTTTTCTTTCTGACTTTTAGTTAAGCAAAATTTGTCGATTGATCAGCAATAAAACAAGATTTAAATAATAAAAAAATCTCGTTTAATTACAGATGAAAAAAATATTGCAAAATATTCTCTGCATAATGTCGCATTGACATTGCGTTTGACTACTGCTCAATATGTGATATACATTTGTATGTATGAATGTTTGTGTATATGAATAGCATATCGTATAGACTTATCGTATCATCTTTTCTTTCAATTTCACAAATTCATTTAAAAGGCTGCCATTTGCACAAATAAAGAGCAACAACAGCAATAGCAGCAGCAACAACATGAAAATGAAAACCTTAGAATCAAGCAATGAAAATCCAAGCAATTTTTTGATGTGTGACAAAATATTGCAATCGTTTTTAGATCATATATGTATGTATGAATTTTGAGCTGAGTTTTGCTTGTTTTTATACCCGATATTTATAGCTAAATGAGAGTATTATGATTTTATAACAATAGAACAATTTATATATATATATATATAAAGTGAAGAAAAAGGCGTGGCTGGCACTCAGCATCAGAGACTGTCATCTCTGTCGGAGTTATTCTTGTCTCTGTCATTACTCTTCAGCGCATGTGGTATCGAGTATCTTGTAGTCGGGATGACTTATAGCTTGCTAACTAGAAGCATGCACACATACACACATACACACACACACATACACAGTCACATGTACATATAATACTCATACTGCTACTAGTTACTTGTCATCATTTGTTGGCTAATGCCTTTTGCCAAAAACGATTCGCCGTTTCGTCATTTCGTCATTTGGTTCAAATATCTTGTATTGCTTTTTACCCTCAAAATACTAACATATACATAAAAGTAAATTAAATTGCTTTGGCAAAAAGCACATGCTACGCACACACACATACATACACCTGTGCGGCTATCACAACACAACTGTCGTTCAGACCAAAAAAAAAAAAAAAATGAAAAAAAAAAATTGAAAATGAAAATGAAAAAATTGAAAGTTAAAAATGTCATAAAATTGACAAGGAGAGTATAAAACAAGTCTAAATGGTCTGATAGAGCTGTCAGAGCTAGCATATACACATACACATATATACTCCTATACCCTGTAATTATGTCTAAGTTTTGTTTTATTTCCCAGCTTAAAATCTTGATAATTTTCTAAAATTTATTTAAATAAATTATAAAAAAATAATAAAAAAAATAAATTTGATTTTGATTTTTTTTTTTTTAATAGTTAAATTTATAATAATTATAGTCTACCATATAGTATATGCTCACTTTCTTTGACTTAATGCAGCTCTTAATGACTATAGGGTATAAAACGGATATAATAATCATAATGTGTAACAACAACAAAAATGTAAAAAAAACACAGAAAATAAAAAGCAGCAAAAAAAAAACTTTAAATAAAATTGAATGTAAATTGTTTGTTATAAATTATTCGTAAAATTACTGATAAGGATAAATAAAATAAAATTTAAAAAAAAAAAACAAAGCAACTGCAAACGTAACGAAGATTTTTATACTCTTGAAAGCTCCGATCAAATCTATTTGTCAGCTTAACTAGCGGAGGGCTTAACTAGCAATAAAATCTCATATAGTTAAGCTCAATTTTCAATTGATCGTAGCATATCCAGCTGGTGTGATATAGTGTCCCGATCTAGTTTATATCGATATATATATATATATATATCTTGATGAAATAAGAATTATATAGTATATGTCAAGTTTTATGCATATATGAAAAACTATATTGAATTTAAGAAGTTGCAGATCATAAATATATATGTATATAGTACTGTATAGTAATGTCTGTTATGCTTCTGATTTGCTGACTAAACTATAAGGCTCAAACGTAAGCGTATGAAAATGCAAATCAAACGTGTAGAGAGTTAATTTTAACGATTTCAGATTAATGTCATTGCATTTCTTTTTTTTTTTTTTCTTCCCTTTTATTTTTTCACTTTTTATGATTTTATGCATATGCACGCATCTATAAGTAAATATACATAATATATATTAATATTAATATAAATATATATATAGAGATATATATCTTACTATATGACTTTATCAGCTATAGATTATTACTCTATTTAAAGATGCCAATATATGTTTTGAAAATAAACTTTACACTTTCAGCTCAACATTTTTTATGCTAAGTATTCACACATTAAACATTATAAGTTCAGAATTTTCATGTGTTTATCAACGTAAAAAATAAAGGTAAAATTATATGATTGACCAAAGAGAGTTGAGAGCATAGCAAACTTATCCACTGTGCATCAGTCAGCAATCTCAGTTGTATGCGCTTAGTGTGAGTTTAAAACATATTCTTCTCATCGTTCACAGCATCCTCCACAGCGTTCTCAACCTCCAAAGCATCCTCTATCTCCACAGCATCCTCAACCTCCAAAGCATCCTCAACTTCCACAGCATTCTCAACCTACACAACATCCTCAACCTCCACAGAATTCTCAACCTCCAAAGTATCCTTAATTTCCACAGCATACTCAAGCTTTACAGCATCCTCAGGATCCTCATCAGCTGAGCAACAACTAATTTAGGAATGTCAACAACATTGAGTAGTTTTATATACTATACGTTATATTAGTTAAGTAGACGAACAGCAGGCAAACTGTTTGCATCCCCAAAAGCATTGTCCAAATGTTATCCC
Organism: Zaprionus obscuricornis; assembly: GCA_037044475.1. Taxonomy (NCBI): domain Eukaryota; kingdom Metazoa; phylum Arthropoda; class Insecta; order Diptera; family Drosophilidae; genus Zaprionus; species Zaprionus obscuricornis. The sequence goes on along the minus strand of JBAMBR010003247.1, from coordinate 41,705 downwards.
CCAAAGCCACAAAAAACAGAAACATGCCAGAAAATATAACAACAAGAACAAAACAGCAGCAGCAAGAACAAACAACTACAAAAACCAAACCTGAAAAAAAAACAAAAGAAATGCAAATAAAAACACATTTTTCTTTTATTTTTATATATTTTTTTTTTATTATTTATTTAATTTTTTTTTATTTATTTTATTATTATTATTATTATTTTTTTTTGATTCTGATGTTTGACTAAATTTTCATGATGTATTTATTAGTTTAGTATATATGCATATATATATATATATTATATAGACATATTTTGTTGTATGTATAATGCGAACTGCGGTATTTTATTTTGTATTTTTTATTTATTTGTGTGTATATATACTTTTATTTTTTTTTTTTTTGCTTGTTTTAGCTTTACGTTCAATTTAGTTTGATGTATTTTTGTGTTTTATATTTTTATTTTTTAGTATTTTTTTTTTTTTTTTGTGGTAATAATTTGATGCATTTTGCTTGTAATACACACATAGATAATACACATACATATGATAAACATAGTATATATGGTATATATAGTAAGTAGTAGACACGCGCATATTTATTATTATTACTATTATTATTATAGTTTTGGATTCCGTTAAACAGACGCTTGCAATATAATAATAATAATAATACATAACATACATACATACATATATATATATATATATGTTATACATATAGTAGATCGATCTCTTTGTGTTTTTTTTTGTATATTTTTACTGCAGTTAATATTAACATTTTTTTTTTTCATATTTCGTATTTTTCGCATTTTTTTTTTGTTTTTTTTTTTTGGTATTTCATATTTTTTTATAATTTGTTTTTTTTTGTTGGTTTGTTATTTCGTATTTTGGTATTTCGTATAGTAAAAGTTCGACACTAAAAGTTAATTAACTATATTTAGTTGCTGTTGACCTAAATGCTAAAGTTCAACTTACTTTGCTAGAAATTTGAAAAAAAAAAATTTTCTTTTTTTATTTTTACTATTATTATTATTTTTTTTTTTACTTTTCACTATTTTTTTTTTAGATTAATTTAATTTTTAGTATTGTGGTATTTGGTTATTATTATTATTATTATTCTTTTTTTTTTAGCATTTTTATATAGTTTAGCATTTTCTTTTGATTTTTGTATTTTTTTTTTGTTTTATTTTGTTTTGTTTTTCATACCCTTGCAGAGTTAGTGAGTTTTTAGCATGAGAGCGAGAGAGACAGAGATAGATAAAATGAAGTGAGGTTAAGTACGATATCATTATTTATGCATATCACACAAATTGAATTTAATTAATCGTTTATCGGTTATCGTTTATCATCTGCATGCAGTATGTGTATGTCTGTATCTGAAACATCAATTAAGCTCTGATCAGATATGATCGCTTGTACATCGAGATTAATAATTGTATTAACTTTGCTTTAAGTTTATATATATATATATATTTTTTTTTTTTGAAGAATTTTACATATACATACACATATATAATAGCAATAATCGTTTTATACTTACATTATATATATATATACATATATATATATGTATATTTTGCTTAATTGCAATTAAAAATTGTATGACATGCTCTGCAAGGGTATTCACTCGTCGACCAATTCTCATTTATAGCTAACTTTGATTATTGTATTTTTTTTCAATTTTTTTTTTTTTTTTTTTAGCATTTGCTTTGCTTTGTTGATAGTTATATATATATATAGTAAATATTAAAAGTGTAACAGTGTGTCTGTGTCTGTGTGTGTGTATCTGTGATTTTGTGTATTAAGTGTAGCTTAATTGTAATTACATGAACTTATGCTAAATATTTGGTTTTTTCTGCCAGTTTTGCATTGTTTGTTATTAGGCTACATTATAATATGTTAAGTAAGTATGACACTATATATGGTATATGACTGCATATGACACTATATATATATATATATATATATATATATATATATATATGACACAATTTGAATGTTACAAATACAACATGCCACATTATATGCCACAATATACAGCTGCAATTTTTATTCTTTTTTTTTATTTAGATGTATATATATATATATATATATTTTGTATTTTTTTCCTTTTTTTGTTTTTGTTGTCTTCTCATTTATATTTTATTTATTTAAAAATTATTTTCTTTTCTCTTTTGAATTTCAATTTTTTTTTATTTTATTTTTTTTGTTTTTTGTTTGTTTGCTTTTTGTATTTTTGCTCTTTTCGCTCGTGCCACAACCCATAAATTTAAAGCGTCTTTTTTTTTTTTTTTGTTATTTAAATATTTTTATTTTTATATCTTCATTAACGTAATCAATGTAATGATCATTATCATCATCAACATCATCATCATCATCAGCTTTTTGTATACTTTTTCATTTTATTTATTTCTATTCGATTATTTTAATTTAACGCCACAAATTAAATATGGCAAAAAAAAAAAAAAAAAAAAATTAACACATTTTACACACACGCATATATAGACACATATGCAACACACTCGCTCACACACACACATACACACATACACACAGACGCATACATACATGCACAAGGTTCAATTGAAGGGCTTGTTCAGAGAGACTATAATTTCATTTATTTTCAATTAAAGTGAAATATCGAATGATTGACCGACCAATCGACCAATTGACCAACTGACCAACCAACCGACCCACCGACAGACAAATTTCGCGTTCGTCTTCTTTAATTTGAAAAAAAAAAAACCAAAAAAAAAACAACAACAACAAGTTGGCAGCACCATTGAAAATTGAGCGACATTTCGGGCGCTCAATTACCTACAATCAGTATTGCATTTAAAAAGCATTTAAACCTAATTGCTCTACAACGTTTAATACCAATAAAATGTGAAAGTTAAAAACACAACAAAAACAAAAACAACAACGACAACAAGTAAACACGACTGTGAGATATTAAAAATGAAAAATCTGTTAGAAAACACATTTACATAGATATTACATACATATAGCCAACAACAACAATAACAACAACAGCAACAACAAAGAAGAAAAAGCATAAAGTAAGAGTAATAGGAGGCTGACTAACTGGTCAGGCAACAGTTGTGGTTTGGCGGGAATATTATATAAGCAAATTCAACTGCGGCAATGACTATGACGGCAGGCAATGGATTATACTTATGTATTATACATCAACATATATATATATACATATATATATATACATTCATATGTACAAGTAAATATAGCTGACAGTTTTAGCAATTGTAATGGATTTTATTTTTAATTAGCTGCAATTTTTGGTCAATTGATTTATGTGTAAATAATTTATAACAATTGCCAATGTTAATCCAAAGGCCATTCAATGATCCTCACTGAATAAATAAATTTGCGTCATTTGTTAGAGTTGTAGTAGTAGTTGTAGTTGTAGTTGCACTGCCATTGCATAGTTGGGGCAATATGGCGACACCCTGTGGTCTCAATGTGACTTTAATGTGGCCAATATACAACTGTTATACAACTGTTATACCGTTAATATATATAACTGTTGTAGATGTATATGATACACAACTGTCAACTGAACTGTTATACGACTGTTGTACAACTGTTATACGACTGTTATACAACTGTTATCCTACTATTCTATGACTTTATAATATATTTAGATGTTACACAGCATTCATAAAACTGTTATACAACTGTTATAAAACTGTCATACAACTGTTATACAACTATATTATGACTATTATACAAATTTTACACATATATATGTTACACAGCTAGCATAAAACTATTATACAATGGAAATATAACTATTATTTGACACACTCTAAATGTTATACGACTGTTATACACTAGCTATAGGATTATTTTACAAACTGTTATATAATTGTTAAAATTACATTTACACAAAGAATATACAAACCGTTATAAGACTGTTATACAATTGTTATAAAACTGTTATACAACTGTTATACGACAAATGTTACACTACAAATAGAAGACAAATATTCAAAATTTCTATATACAACTTACAAACAACTATTATTAAAATATTATTGATGGCGTATAACAGTTTGTGAGCATCAAAAATGTACAAAGTGCAAGTTGAAAAAAAAAAAAAAAAATTTAATTAAAATTGTTTCATTAAATATTATTAGCTTAATTTTGCAGTAAATATATATATAAATATATATATATATGTATATACAATGCATATATGTACAGTATAACAGTTTCATAAACTGTTATATTGTCCTAAATATTCTCAAAAAATCATATTGTTATTTTACACAATTCAACTATATCTAGAAACGCGCGACCTTACAATTATCTCAATTTTCTAGGTGTGTTTGAGAGAGCGAAAAACAAAAAAAAAATGTCATTACATTTCAGAGGGTTTAGAACTATATATTGTACATTGGATAAACAACAGCAATAGCAGCAGCAGCAGCAGCAGCAGCAGCACTAATAAAAAAAAAAAGAACTGAACAAACTAACTAACAAATCGCTTAAATAAACTTTGTCCTTTGGCTTTATACAATTTGTCATTTTGCCATTTTGTGTGTGTGTTTTTCACTCTCTCTCTTTCTCTCTATCTCTATCTCTATCTATCTCTCTCACAGTCTCTTTCTATGTTTATATTATTATTATTAGTTTTTTTTATTTCAGCATTTGCAATTTGCAATTTTACAATTTGCATTTTGTTTGCTTTTTGCTTTGCTTGCAATTCGCACAACATTTTGCAAAATTCGAAAATTTTGTAGTTGCAGTTGCAGTTGTTGTTGTTGCAGTTGTTGTTGTTGTAGTTATTTATTATTCATTGTTAGTCGTTTGTTGTTTTGTTTTCGTATTTATTAATTTCTCTCATTTTTATTTCTTGTTGCTGTTGTTGTTGCTGTTGCACATCTTTGGCATTAACAGGCCAAAAAAAAAGGCATTGAAATTATTTATGCATTTCGCATTTAGCATTTTCGTTTAATTTTACAACTTCATTTGCTCTGTCGCTCTCTCTCTCTCTCTCTATCACTGTCTCTCTTGCACTCGCACTTTCACTTTCACTTGTTGTTGCTGTTATCTGTTTTATTTGTTTCAGTTGTTGTTGCTGCTGCTTTTGCTGCTGCTGCTATTGCTGCTGCTGCCTGTTTTTCTTGTTGTTGTTGTTGTTGTTATTGTTGCTCGTCCAACACATTATAATATATGCATATTTTTAGTTGTATTTATTTGTTTGTATTTACACACATAATCAGTATTATTTGCTTAACTTTACATCATTTAAAAAAAAAAAAAAAAAAAATAAACACTATGCGAAAATGTTCTTTCTATTTTCTATTTTTCATTTTCTGTTTTTTTTTTTTTTTTTTTTTTTTGCATTTACTTGTTTTGCTTCTGCTTCTCTTTTTCAGTTGCTGCCATTAATGTTGCTGTTACTTTTGTTTTTTGTTTTTTTTTTTTGCTGCTTGGCATTTAATTAGTCTGCCCTAAAAAGTATGCAGCGATATTTTTGCGACACCTTTTATTTTGCGTATACTTAATGTGAGATTTTTTTTTTTTATGAGAGTTTTTGTTAGTTCTCAGTGGTCCGTGACATTGTCACATTTGATGTCTGTCTGTCTGTCAGTCAGTCTCTTCTACTGCCTTCTCTCTCACTCACTCTCTCTCTCTTGCTCTACAGTAAACTCTTACTTTAGACGCGTATTATCTCACCTGGCGCTGGCTTTGGGCATAACGCATCATCAATACTATCGCGCAGTCGCAGCGCTGCGCTCAGCTCAGCGCCTTGTTCAATAGTTTCGGCTGACGCTGTTGCTGTCGCTGCTGCTGTCGACTGTCAGCTGCCTGGTCACATAAAGATATCACCACCAGCAGCAGCAGCAGCAGCAGCAGCAGCACCAGAAATTGATTTTCTTGGTGTTGTTGGTACACCATGCGGACAATGAGCAGCTGTTGCTGCTGCTGCTGCTGCAGCTGCTGCTGATGTTGATGCAGCTGATTTCGATTCATCTTCGAATGTAACCATTTTCTCACTACGCGGCTTCAATGTAACAATTTGTAATTGTGCTGGCGGCACTGCATTTGCAGCAGCAGCAGCATTTGTTGCCGCAGTAGCACTACAAAGCAATGTTTGTGGTGGCCCCAATTGTAAACCATGTGGCATACCCATACCCATACCCATACCCATGCCCATACCCATATTAACGCCCATATTCACACCCATGGGCATGCCGCCCATATTGCTCATATTTGGTGAGAAGCGACGTGGCGGTGGCAATGCTAAATCTCCGACACCTGATAAATTAAATTCACTTATGCTACGGGGTACAAAATATTCCATATGATGTTCCGGTATACCCGTTGAGCGACGTATTGGTGTATTACGTTGAAATGCTGATGATGATGCACCAGAAGTACCACCACCATAGCCATTCATAGCATTACCAGATATACCTATGCTACCAATTCCAGCTGACATACCGTTAGCAGCAGCACCACCACCACCACCAAAACCACCAGCACCAGCAGCAGCAAAACCAGCATGCATATGACTACGACGTGGCAATGAACTATATTGTGTTAATGTATGTGCCGGGCCAAAGAACATTGTCTGATGATGTTGGCCAAGATTACTAGATGGCTGTATACCCGTACCGAGCGAAGTACTTGGACCACCAAGCATATCGGCACTGGGTCGTTGTCAGGAAGCTTTCGGTGTTACTGCTACCGTAACTAGTGCTAATTCTTCAACTTTTGGTGTTACATGATCCTGTACACTAAATTTACGCAACCACATAACAATCTCAGTTTGTATTAAACTAAAACACATTGCAACCACAGCCATGCCAACCAATATATATGCTGATGCTGTATATAATGTTAAATTACCACTAGGTGATAGCTCACCAAAACCTATGGTACCCAATGATGTAAAGCAAAAATATAATGATTCTAATACACTCCAATTTTGTAGTCTATGAAAGAGTATGGCACCGCTTGTCACATAGCAAACTAAGACACAGACACATATTGATATTGGTACACTGCTGCATGAATTGCGATTGCCGCCATCTTTATATTGTTGCTGTTGATCGCGTTGTTCACGTTGATCGCGTTGTTCACGTTGCTGCTGTTGATGTTGTTCGCGTTGTTCACGTTGTTGTTGCTGCTGCTGTTGATATACAGATGGTGGTACGCCATATTGATGCATTTTTGTTGATTGATGTCCATATTGTTGTTGCTGTTGCTGTTGTTGCTGCTGTTGTTGTTGTCCTTGTTTATTTTTATCTGATTTACGATTAACGTTCGATCCATTTGTGCCGGGACCATTGCTTACAGTTACCTTTACACGTTGTCGACGAAATAGACACCGCATGCCAGCTGATAATGCTTCGCCCATGGCAGATAAATAGAGCAGTACGATGGGTATACCGAACAGTGCATAGACCAGTGCGGCAATTCGACCCCATTGTGTGCGTGGCGAAACGCCGCCATAACCTTTAATGATAGAAAATACAGGAAATTAGTATAACAATGGGAGAGAAATAACACTATAAAGATGGGATTTATGGGAGGCGTATAATAGTTTTATATAAACGTTCTTATTTTTTTGTAAATGTATACAAATTTGTTATACAGCATAACAGTTTGTATAACAGTATAACAGTTTTAATTATAACAGTATAACAGTTTTCATAACAGTATAACAGTTTGTATAACAGACGAAACAAATTGGTACAACAATTTTGTTGGAACTGTATAACAATTTTTATATCACTATAACAATTAATTGTAGCAGTATAACCGTTATGTATAACAGTATAACAGTTTGTATAACAGTATAACAGACGAAACAAACTAGTACAGCAATTTTGTTGGAAAAGTATAATAGTTTTTATACCACTATAACAATTAATTGTAGTAGTATAACAGTTTTGTATAACAGTATAACAATTTATTGTAATAGAGTAACAGTTGATTTAAACTGTAAAATTGTTTAACAATTTATTGCAACAGTATAACAGTTTATGTAAACTGTATAACAGTATAACAGTTTCTATAACAGTATAAAAGTTTGTATAACTGTGTAATATTACAAGATTACAACTATAACACATTTTTTTTATCACTGTTGATAACTTTGTGTAATAGTAAAATATATTATTATTATTGAAGTATAACAGTTTGTATAACAATTTATAACTAACATATTAATGTTAAGAATTTTTGACTAGAACTTTTACATTTTCAAATTATGATTGTTGAAAATGTGAAATATAAATGTGAAAATACTTTTTTTTTTGTATATTTTGTTGTACAGGCAACATAATTCTGGGTAAAAATTTTATAGTAAAACTTTTTTAGTTAATCAAAAGCTACTGTGCTACTATGTATAGTCGTAATTTATATACTATGTATATATATACAAAGAAGACAAAATATTTTCAATTTTAATTTTCATTTTAATTTTGATTTTCATTTTGATTTAAATTTTGATTTTAATTTTCATTTTGCATTTTCATGTTTCATGTTTCATGTAAATTTTAATGTCAAGCACTTGTCATATTAGTTGTAGTAGTACAGTTGAAATATGTTTATTATATTTGCATTGTCAACATAGTCATAATAAAGTCGCCATTTCATGAAGCTTAATAACACATTCCACAGCACACAGTAGCCGTAGTAGTAGTAGTAGTAGCAATAGTAGAAATTCCCTTCCCAAAAAAAAAAAAAAAAAAAAAAAAAGTATGAAGAGAGAAAGTAATAAAAACCAAGGGATAAGCGTAGAGGGTCGACAAGTGGTAGTAGGCATAGCTATATCATCCAATATCAGCCCTTTGCAATGCCACTTCCACTACCTTCTTTTCCCCCCCACTCTGTCGGAATCCCCAAACTCAATAGAGTAATTTGCGTACTGATGTTTTTTGCTACAACTACAACTACAACAACAACTAGAACGAAAAACTTACAAAAACAGCAACAACATTTTTTTTTTTTTTAATTTTTTTCTGTGTTGGCCACAAAAAAAAAATATAAAAATGGGAATATATATGTATATTATATAAGCAAAGAGCGAGACAGAGAGACAGAGAGAGAGAGAGCGAGAGCGAGAGAGACATATATAGCTATAGAAGTTTTTAGGTCCAGACGTTTTCGCTTTTGACTATGGCTTTGATGTTGTCGCCCATAGAGCAGAGTTTTAGCCGTCTGGAAAAATGGTAAAGGCAAAGTAGCAGCAGCAGCGTAAAGGGTAAAGAGAAAAGGCAATGGCAACTCTCAGCATACAGTAGCCGTTAGAGCCGACGGACACACGACCTAACCCAACATTATGGCACACTGTGCTACCTCTATATGTAACTATATATGTGTCAGCCCGCCTGCCTGCCTTGCCATTTTTGTAATACGAAAAACGTAAACGTATAACGTAAACGTAAACGTAACCGCTCGAACCAAAAGGAAAAAAAAAAAATCTTGAACTGTGAGACTGTGGCGCCGGAACTCGCCTTCGACTGTTACAGCAATGAACTTTTAATGTGGAAACTTTTATAATTGAGTAAAATGTGCGTATACATATAAATGTACATATATATATATATTCTCTCTCTCTCTCTTGAACTCTCTCTCTCTCTCACTCACTTTCATACACTTTTTCGCTTACTGTATGATGCGACTATGTAGCCATGTATTAAATTTTATTACTTACAAATAAAAAGGCAGCAAAAGCGACAGCCAAAAATATCAGAGAAACGAAGAGAGAGACAAAGAGAGACAGACTGAGAGAGAGAGAGAGTGTGTGTGTGTGTGTGCAAATAACAAGTAAAAATCTGTTATTACTAAAGGATTTTGTCTATAAAAAAAATGTATATATAGCATGCAATAAATAAATCGCATGCGAGAGTTTCATAAGCTCGACAGACAAAACTCAAATCAAAACAACTAAAATTCGTTTAAAAAAAAAAAAATTGAAAATGCAAATGAAATTGAGTAAAAAAACTACAAAAAAAAAATTACAGGGTATTCAACTGAGCAGCAAAGGCAAAAAAAAAAAAAAAAAGAAGTAGTAGATGAAGCAGAGAGGAGCAAATGCTTTTGGCTGTGTGTCCTTAATGTAATAATACTTTAAAACCCAAAGCACGTTTAAGTGCACATGTGCTGAAGCGGCAAGCAAAGAGAGATAGAGGGAGAGCGAGAAAGAGAAAGAGAGAGAGAGAGAGAGAGAGAGAACAAGACACAAATTGCTAAAAAGAGAGAAAGCTGCTGCTATTGCTGCTGTCCACTAGGCGAAAAAGTTGCTAAAAATTATCATCATGATGCTTAAGCTTGACTCTTGGCCAGCCCTTCGCTGCCCCCACACCAGCACAGTGCTGCGCTTATCTAAGCTAAAGGCAGCTAAAACTAAAGGCCGCATACTGCCCCATGGTCATATGGCAGACACACACACATATATACATACTTTGGCCACGCCTACAGTGCCGCCTATGGCAAGTCATGAATTTGGCACCCACAGGCAGCCGTTGCTACTGCTGCTGCTGCTGCTGCTGCTGCTGCTGCTGCTGCTGCCGTTGCCGTTGGGTCGAAAATTGTTAGTGAAAATTATAACATTTACAATATGGTCTGCATAAAATTGTATGTAGTTATAACTAACTAACTAACGCGCTCTGCACATGTCCAACACACACACACACACATACACACGGAGAGAGTGAGAGTGAGAGAGAGAGAGAGACACATATAGTATATAGCAAAGCTTTAATTTAGCTTACTGCGCTGAAGCTTGTAGCCCTTTGCGAACCTTTCAAAACTCATGAAGATTTCTAATAGTCAAAGCATCATGAGAGCGAAAGAGTGAAAGAGAGGGAAACAGTAGTAGAAAAGAGAGAGAGAGTGAGAATGCTGCCCAGTGTGTGTGTGCGTGTGTGTGTGTGTGTGTGTTAGGGATGCCAGCGTTGAGGTCTGCCGCAGGCACTATAAAAACTGCCAATTATGCGTAGCAATTTTCAAGTTTTGCCTCAGCATAAAAGTAAAACTATTTGATATATATACAAGTTGCTGTTGTTGTTATTGTTGCCTCTGTTGCTGCTGCTGTAAATATTAGATGGTGGTGCGAGGTTTAACAGTGGCAACAACTGAACTTGCCAATATGTCTTGTTTTTTAATGGCATTTATAGTTTGCAATACAACAAGCCGCAAGTAAGTATAACAGTTTATAGCAACCGTCATTCTCAGTCTCCTCAATGTCGTCCTCCTTAACATTGCTGTCATACACATTCAAGGTCATATTTCAAGACCTTAACGAACCTTGGGCAAAACTGACACGCGTATCATAAGTTGCACAAATTCATGAACTTTAACTTAAATATATAACAATTTTTTATATTTTTTTTTTCATTAATTTTGTAAATTTTACAAACAAGTTTTACATATTTTTATATTTTACTTATTGTTTAAGAAAAAAAAAAAATTATGAACAAAATTATAACAAAAATTTCATACAGTCAAAACCCAAGCTTAAGCTTCATTTTTACAGTTACCTATGTTCCTATGTTATAGTTTTTGGATTTTAATAAAATTTTAACAACAATTTGACAGTATTTGGCATTTTCTAAACATATAAAATTCTGTAAGTTTAAGTATACAAAATTTTACTTAAGAAATAATAAAAAATTATTTTTTTTTAAACAAAAACTACAACTGGGAAATAAAAAGATTTTTTTTATAGGTACAAAAACTTAAATTTCGACCTAATATTCCCATGGTAGCTTTAAGATATAATTAGCCGATTTGTTTTAAATTTATCTGACACGTGTATGATCTCTTTAAAGTTTCTATAAGTTTCAAGCGCATTGCTCAACAAATAAAAAAAAAAAAGTTTTCATATAAAAACTCAATTTTCGTTCTATTATTCCCATGGTAGCTATATGATATAGTTGGGCGATTTGTACTAAATTTATTATATATCTATTATGCATAGATCTTCTCTAAACTGTCATCCAGTAAGTTTCAAGCGTTTAACTTAACAACCAAAAAAGTTTTTCATGTAAAAACTTAAATTTTGACCTATCCGTCCTATGGCAGCTACAAGATATAGTCGGTCGATTTGTACTAAATTTTAATGAAAGGTCAACGGCCTCACTAGACTCTCATTCTGTTAGTTTCAAGCGTTTAACTAGACAAATAAAAAAGTTGTACATACAACAACTTAAATTTTGACCTATCCGTCCTGTGACAGCTACAAGATCTAGTTGGTCGATTTATACCAAATTTTACTAACATGTCGATGTTTTCACTAAATTGAGATTCCATAAATATCAAGCACATAGCTCAGCAAATAAAAAAGTTTTTCATATAATGACTCAATTTTAGACTTATCATTCCTATGGCAGCTATAAGATATAGCCGTCTAATTTGTACAAAATTTTACTGACATATTTAGACATTCCTTAAACAGACCTTTTGTAAGTTTCAAGTGTTTAACTTAACAAATAAAAAAGTTTTTCATACAAAAACTTAAATTTTGACCTATCCGTCCTACTGCAGCTACAAGATATAGTTGGTCGATTTTTACTAAATTTTACTGACGTCAACGTCCTCACTAGACTATCATCCTGTTAGTTTCAAGCGTTTAACTTAACAAATAAAAAAGTTTTTCATACAAAAACATAAACCTATCCGTCCTATGGCAGCTGCAAAATTATAGTGCTGTAATCTGCTTCAATGCAATTTATATAGAACTTGAGGCAATAAGATGTATTAACGTCAAGTTGCAGGAAGCAGTTAGCTTTAAAAGTGATTAATCGGAAAAAAAAAATTAAGTTTTGGATTTAAAAGAAATTTTTTTTAATTTAGTTTTGGACAACAGTATTTTGTTTAATACTAATTTTTGGTTTGTCATTCTGTATCGTTGGTTTTCACACTAATCGCAATAGTAAAACATTATGAGCTCTTTTTTGTTTCTGATCTGAATATGATAAAATCAAGAATTCAGGCAGCTGTTTTGTAATCAAAGTGATAAAAAATTGAGTTTTTGGATATGGGATCGGATCGAACCGGGCCGGGCCGGGCCGGGTCGGGTCAGTTCGGTCCTTTTCTAAAAAATCTTCTTGACAAGTCGTTCCGCGCCACAAAAAAAAAATATGCTTTGGGCTTCGTGCGTGCCGAGATCCTAAAATTGAGACACGTGTTCATCTCTACGCCCAAGAAGTGGTGACAGTACAGGGTGTGCCTTCTCGAGCTGTATAGCTTTAACGTTTGTGAAGCGATTGACTTGTGTAGCTACGTTATGGAAACGTCAATTCAGTACAATTTAAGCCATGTATAACTTAATACCAAAAGAACGTGTCGAAGTGGTGAAAACAAGCTGCGGCTGTTGGCCCACGCACGAAAAGTAGTCAAAATTCTCGAATTTTTGGCATGATTGGCTACCGGCGAACTTCTTTTTGTGGGATTTTCTGAAGAAGTGGACATAAGCAAGCCCAAGACCATCACAGTGCTCAAGGAAAGTATTCGCACCGATATGGCCAATACTATCGCCCAATATTCTCGAGACAGTCATTGAAAATTGTCACAAAAAGAACACTTTTTGCCAACAAGAGCAAAGTTGGCCATTTGGTCGATATTGATATTCAAAAATTAAGTGAAATTGTAAATGATCAAACTAAAAATAAAAATAAAACATTTCTATGAATTTTTTATTTTTTTCCAAAGTTATTTAACATAGCAAAGCTCGAGGTGGCGCACCCTGTACTCTGCAGATTTATTAAAGCAACAGCATAAAATAATCGAACAGTGTTAGCTGCATGTTTTCTTGCCAAGATTATCAGTATTTCATTAGCAAAAAAAAACAGCAGCAGTAACATTTATATTTGCAGTTACATTTACAGTTACTTCTACAGTTATTTGTACCAGTTGTAGCTACAGTTAGAGCTACAATTAGAGTTGCAGTTACATTTACAGTTACAATTATATTTACATTTCAAGTTTAAGCTTCAAATTCAGAATTTGCTTATTTCATGTTGTTGTTATTGTTGTTGTTCTTTTTGTTGTTGTTGTTGTTGATCCTTGTGCCTCTGCTATACAAGATGTTTAGCCTCCCCTTCCCTCCACTGCCACTATGCTTTACAGTTAGATAATGCAATTAGACTTTGAATACTATTTGTATAAATTCATGTTCATGTTCTAAGTCTTGTTTGCTGTTGTTTTGCTGTTGCTGCTGTTGTTGTTGTTGTTGTTGCTGCTACTATTGTTGTTGCTGCTGTTCATGAGCTAAGACTTTCAGTGTTTCTATAAGTAGTTGCAAAAATTCCAGCATAGCAGCGTTTTATGCTTCAGGCGACTTGCTCACTCGAATGAGTTTTTTAGCATTGCGTTGTTGTTGTCCTTGTTGTTGTTGTTGTTGTTGTTATTGTTGTTTACGCCATCAAAGTGGCAAGTCGTTGCTGCCACTTTGAGTTTCCGGTTCAGAGGCAAAAGGCATACAATACTTTGCCCGCCACTTTTCTGCTTTATTTTTGTTTTTCCTTGATTCCCAAAGTATCCTGACTCTATTCCGGTTGTATGCCAACTAGCAACAGCAACAACAACAACAACAACAAGAACAGCAACAGCAACGTGCCACATTGCGCATGCAGCAACGCAAGTCGTTTGATTTGATTAGTGGCCATTGATTACAACGCACAGCAACAATAGCGGCAGCAGCAGCAACAACAACAGCAGCAACAACAGCGGCAGCAACGACAACATGAACAATAAATGCAAAGCAAGCAACGAGCAACGTCCGGCCTCGCTAGCATGACCTCGAGCTTCAAAGGCAACACACGCTTCCACGGCTCTTCATGCCTCACGCCTCCCCCCCTAACGCTGCACAGCGCCCCCTTTTTACGCGCCACATTTAGCAGCCTCCGTTTTTTTTTTTTGCCTCTAGCTCAACGCTGTCTGCTCTAGCTCTCTTATACTCTGCCCCTTGCCTCTTGCCACTTGCCACTTGCCACAGCCGCTGCCACTGCTTACTTCTGTTTAGCAGCAAAAAAAGAGAAAAAGTGTAGGAAACGCAGTGAAGAGTGAGTGAAGTAGCAGTGTGGGGCAGTGTGTGGCAGGGGAAGTGAAGCAAAACCAACAAAATATTTTACTACGGCAATTTTCGGGCATAAAGTAATTACAAAATACACACACACACACACAAAGACACACACACACACACACAAAGACACACACAGAGCGAGAGTGAGAGAAAGAGAACGCGCGCGCTATACTTGAGCATAGCACAAAGAGAGTCAGAGAGAGAGAGAGCGAGTGCTGGCTGGGCAGAGTTAAGAGGGAAGCAAGCAGCCTCAAGTCTCACTGCTGCTTCTCTAATAGCTAAGAAATTAATTTTCACAAAAAGCTATTAAGAGAGTCACAAAAATTGCTCAAATATAAAACCAAACAATGCGCATAAATGGGCGATGGGGTGATGCTCCAATGCTCCAATGCTCCAATGGGGCAATGGGGCAATGGGTATAGCAGTATAGCAGGCGGGGGCCCATAAGGCCACAAGCCAAAGTAGATAGAATAGAAGTAGGAGATGATGCTATAGCTATAGCTGTAGCTGGACCAACAGTATGATATGGCTAAAGGATGTGGGCGTGGCTTAGGGTGGCCGGGGCAGAGGACGAAGAAGTAGATGTGGAATTTAGCTTAAACGTTGCGCCACAGCAGTAGCAGCAGCAGCAGAAGCAGCAGTGATGAGAGACAAGAGCTGAGAGCTGAGAGACGACTAACAACAAGCCTCGCGCTGTCTCTCTCTCTCTCTCTCACTCTCGCTCTATCGCCGCGTTTTGCGGCATTCTTCTCTTGAGGCGAGTGATGTGCGCGTGATTTTTATTGACACGAAGTGGCACGTGACACGCGGCTATAAGCACTTGCTGAGCATTTGTTAAGTGTTTGATTTAATTATAATTGCTTAATTTGTCACAGATTGAAAATGAGACAGAGAGAGAGAGAGCGAGACAGAAAGAGAGAGAGAGAGAGCGAGACAGAAAGAGAGAGAGAGAGAGGCAGAGAGACAGAATGAGCAAAAAAAGGAGAAATTGAACTTTGTCAACTACATACTTGTTGTGGAAACGTTGTATAACAGAAGTGTAGTATAACAGTAGAATAACGTTAGTATAACAGTAATACGGCAGTAGTAAACCAGTTGTATAACAGTAGTATAACAGAAATATAACAACACTATAACAGTAGCATAACAACAATATTATAACAGTAGTAAAACAGTAGTATAACAGATATACGACTGTAGTATAACAGTAGTATAAGAGTAGTACAAAATTAGTATAATAGTTGTATAGCAGAGGTAAACCAAGAGTATAACAGTACTACACCAGTAGTATAACAGTAGTATAACAGTAGTATAACTATAGTATAACTATAGTATAACTATAGTATAACAGTAGTTTAGGATGACAGTAGTATAACAGTAGTATAAATGTAGTATAATAGCAGTGTAACAGTTGTATAACAGTAGTATAACAGCAGTATAACAGTAGTATAAATGTAATATAACAGTTGTATAATAGTGGTAAACCAATAGTATAACAGTAGTACAGAGTAGCATAACTATAGTATAACAGTAGTTTAGTATAACAGTAATGCAACAGCTGTATAACAGTAGTATAAATGTAGTATAGCAGAAGTATAACAGTTGTATAACAGTATACCAGTTATATAAAACTGATATAATACACTTGTATAACAGTTGTATACCAGTACGACAGTTTTATAACAGTTTTTTTTTCATTTTAAACAAAACAGATTTCTTCGTGTCACGAGACTCTCTTCATCTCTGTCTCTGTCTCTGCTTTTGTCTCTCTCTCTCATTCTCTCTATGCTTTCGCTATTCGGTAGCAACAAGGGAATTTTTTATGACTTATAGTTTTATCATCGCTGAAATCTTTACATACCAAATACATACATGTATGTATGTATGTATGTATCTATTTTTTTTTGTGGCATGTACTAATCGTGTCACGAAGTCAAGTGACCAGCGCTTAGCGCTTAGCTGTAGTCATTGTGTTTTATTTATTTTTTTTCCTTTTTTTATAGCCTCTTAAGAGCTGTAAAAAAATAAAAATAAAAATAAAGAAGAAGAAGCGAAAGTGAAAGTGAAAGCAAAAGCAAAAGACACGACAAATCTTTCAATATTACTTAGGATATTGAAGAGCGCTGCAGCGTTTAGTGCTTTGATGCTTGAAGCTTGAATGCTTTAATTATACACAAAGGCAACTGTGGCTGTATGTATGTGTGTGTGTGTGTGTGTGTGTATGTGTATGTGTATGTGTGTGTGTTGTAAAAACATTGAATAATGAAATTTGCGAGACAATCACGCGCCTCATCGTTATAAATAGACAAATGTTCAATAAACAAAAGCAGAAGAAGCAGAAGACGACGACGACGACGACGACGACAGCAGCAGCAGCAGCGACTTATAATGAATATAAGAAAGTGATAAAGTGTGAAAGAGAGAGAGAGAGAGAGAGAGAGTGAGTGTATAAGTGTGAGTGAATGCGCGATAAGCAGCGTGTTGTGTGTAGATGTAAAATGTAAATGCGGGAAGCGCAAAGCAAAAGCATCGAAAAATAACATACATATAATTATCATCATCATCATAATGATATGCAGCTACAAAAGAAGACAACAAAACAAGTGAAAAACATGACATTAAACGCCTCCCACAACAACAACAACAACAGCAATGAGAGAGTAACAAGAACATGAGAAAACAATAATAACATGACAGCAAACATTTTTTATGACATGCCAACTGCCGCTTGAGGAATTAATTAAAAATTAAATGGCCTATTAAAATTGTTATCGAGGAGACGCGGCGACGCTGCGACGCGACGACGACGTTGACAACATTGACGCTTGGCCATTTAACTGACAAACACAAATGAAATATAAAAGCCAAAAATACACACAGAGATACACAGACAGACAGACAGACAAACAGTAATAACAATGGACAAAACTGTCCAACCAAAAATGGTTGCTGCTGCTGATGTTGCTGCTGCTGCTGCCGTTGCTGTTGCTGTTGCAGCAATCACTCAGTCTGCGGGACAACGCATTGGGGGCGATATTTTCTTCTTTGTTTTTTGTTGTTGTTTTGGGGCGTGGTCGAAGCTCGTAAAACGATGGATGCGCTCACGACATTGTGAACTGACGCCAGTGTGCGATATAAACATGTCAAAACATGCATAAAAAATGTCCAAACATGCACAACAAACAAATTGAGACAAAAAAAAAACAAAAACAAAAACAAACCAGCATAAAATTGAGAGAAAGACAAAGAGAGAGAGAGAGAGAGAGAGAGCGACTAACAGAGCGAGAGAGAGAAAGACAAAGAGAGAAAAGAGAGAGAGAGAGAGAGAGAGACAAAGACACAGATAATGTGAGCAGTAAAGATTTGCAATGTCAAGTGAGCTAAGCATGTCTGCAAAGATTTGCAAAGACAGCAAAGACTGAGACACGAGACGCGAGACACGCGACACGAGACAAAAGAGATTCATCATTAAAATCAGTAGTTTCGGCAAGCATTTGGCAAGCATCATAAAAAAAAAACTTCTTGTTTAGTGCCGTGCATCAATTTCGTAGATTTTTTTGTTGTTTTTTTTTTTTTCGTTGATGATGACGCGCCTCGTATAACAGATTGATAGTCTACCGCAAAAGCAGCTCGTTATGCAGTTGAAACCATTTCAAACATGAGACTGACAGGGACAGAAAGAGAAAGAGAGAGAGAGAGGAAAAGTGTAGCTAGAAGTTTTGTGGTTTTGCATTTATAGTGCTAATATTTGTATAACAGTTTGTATAACAGCTTAAATATATGTTATGCTTGATAATTTATATAGTCAGGCTATGCTAGATAAATTATTTTGTATAAAAGCTACTAATACAATTTGTATAACAGTTTTGTTTTTCATAGCAGTATAATAGTTTGTAGAACAGTTTGTAAAAACCAATTTGTACGTCAAAATATGTTTCACAGTCGATAATTAAGTTATGTATGTATATGAAATATCATTGCGTATAACAGTTTGTATAACAGTTCAGACAAACAACAAGTCTATATAGTGACTAGTTTTAATAACAGTTCATATTATTTTTTTCTTGGCAGTCAAATATATTTATCAATTATTATTCACAGCTAGTATAACAGTTTATATAACAGTTTTGTATAATAGTGTGTATAACAGTTTTGTTATATTGACAAAATTAAAATTGCTAACAAAACTATTATTCAAATTTATACATATGTGTAGAATTTTCATTGTATATAACAGTTTGTATAACAGTTGTTCTTCGGCAGTTAACAAAATAAAAATTTTTGCTGCATCTGCACACACACAATTATCTCGTTAACATATTCCCATTGTGTATGCATTATAATGACTTAATGTGTTTGTATAACACTTTAACATTTTTATTTAATTTTTTTTTTTTTTTTAGCAAATTTTGCATTTTTCATTTGTCTGGCAAAATAGTTGAAGGAGAGAGAAAGAGATAGATAGAGAGAGAGAAAGCCACATCACGCATATAACGAATATTTTTTTTTTTTTTTTGCTTTACTTTTTTAGCTGCGCTTTGCACTTTTTCGTTGCAGTTTTCAACAATTTGTCAGCATACTGAAGGTTAAACTCGAACAAGAGAAACAGAGAATAAGTATGAGAGAGAGTGAGACAGAGAAAGAGTGAGAGAGAGAGAAAGCGAGTGCAGAAAGTGTGTGGCATGTAAGAGTGATGAGGACAGCATAGCAGCATAGATGCTGGCATGTGACAACAGTGGCGGCCACTCGAAAGGCGCTGCAAACGTTGAACGTTGCAAAGAGCAAACGATGCACACAACTTAAACTCAAAGTTGTGCCGCCACAACAGAAAATAAAAAAAAAAAAAAACAAAAACAAAAAAAAAACTAGCTAAAACGATTTGAAGAATGTTTATGTTGATGTTGGTTACACAGCTGATGTTGCACAGCACACACACACACACACACTGACTGTAGCGTATGTTGCTAGCAAAAACACGACTAATAACTTGATATTAACTAGAATGAATGCGAAACTTGATGCATAACCTTGAATGAAGCATGCCTCCTCAAGCTATGCTATTATGATAAATTGCTATCGAAATGAGCTACAGTGTAACATATATATATATGTACATTAGCATATTTACATACATACATAGATGGTATGGATGTATAACTGTATAACAGTATAACAGTATTATAGTTATAACAGTTATAACTGAATAACAGTTTAACAGAATAAGTGTATAACAGCTATAATTGTATAACAGTATAAAAGTTTGAACGTATAACAGTATTACAGTTATATTAGTATAACAGTAACAGTATATTAGTATAACAGTAAAAGAGTATGACAGTATAACAGTATTACAGTCCAGCAGTAGAACAGTATAAAAGTTATAATATTATAACAGTATAACACTTTTTACTATAACCGTATAACAGTTATAATAGTATAACAATAGTAATAGTATAACCGTATATTACTATTACAGTTATAACATAATAATAACAGTTTAACAGCGTAATCGTATAACAGTATTACAGTTATAAAGAGTATGACAGCTATAATAGTATAACAATTGTATAACTGTATAAACGTATAACAATAAAAACGTATAACAGTATAAATGTATAACAGTATTACAGTTATATTAGTATAACAGTACAACAGTATAACAGTTTTACGATATAACAGTAAGACATTATTACAGTTATAACTGTATAACAGAGTAACAGTATAATGGTACAATCATATAACAGTACAACAGTATAACAGTATGACATGACAGTATAACAGTAGAAGAGTATGACAGTATAACAGGATAACATTATGACAGTTATAAAAGTATAACTGTTTAACACTATATAACAGTATAACAGTCAAACATTCTAAACAGCAAAATATTTTACAGTATATGAATATCTTACAGTATAACAGTAATAGTAGGATAAGCAAGCAGCTGCATTTATGATGATTTACTGTTAATTTCCTTTACACAAAAAAAAAAAAACTATTAAAATGAAGCCAAAACACATTTGAATTTCAATTTCAAATTCAATTTCAATCGCATTTCATTGCATTGCATTTCAATTTCATTTTACAAATCTAACTAGAAATTGCACTAGAACTTTTTTATGGACCCAAAGTCCTTGAGAAGTCAAATGAAAGAAGAAGAAGAATTGCATATGTCTCACTGTCTGTCTGTCTCTCTGTCTCTTTGTCTGCCTGTCAGTCTGTCTGTCTGTCTGTCTGTCTGCTTGTCTATTTGATTCGTAAAATTGGACTTGGTCATAAAGCTGGCATATTATAGACATATCCCTTCCATATATTCCTCTTCTTCTGCTGCTGCTGCTGCTGCTGTTGCTGCTGCTATTGCTGTTGCTGCTGCTGCTACTTTTCCCTCTTCCCCGCAGTCTTCTACTGCTTCTTTTGCTTCTTCTTCTTCACTGTCAGAACTCGTTCAGCGCCAAAGATTGATGGGCTGCTGTTGCTGTACAGTAAGCTAAAAAAGCAGCAGCTGTTGCTGTTGCTGTTGCTGTTGTTACAACTGTTGTTGTTGTTATTGCTGCTGTTGTGTTGCAGATGAAAAACTGCAACGTCTGGTCAAAAGACAAAGACAAAATGCATTTTTGTTTGCTGCATGCGTGTCTCTCTCTCTCTCTGTCTCTCTGTCTCTCTGTCTCTCTGTCTCTCTGTCTCTCTCTCTCTCTCTCTGTGTGTGTGTATGGCAAGGCAAGCCTCAGCTTACATGTTAGTGTGACATATATCGAGACAGTTTTGCTGCTGTTGCTATTGCTGCTGCTGCTGTTGTTGTTGTTGTTGTTGTTGTTGCTGTTGTTGTTCATCAGCAAGACATTAAAAAATTTATGCAGCCTTGCCAAGCGCTTGCAACGGCTCGGGGGAAGGGGGGGAGGTAGGGAAGAGATGTAGAACGAACGTGCGCTTTCGCACTCGTGCTGCTAGCACATAAAAGTGTTGAGTGGTTCGTTACGCGCTTTCATTCAACGTGTGTATCTCTTTCTCCCTCAATCTCTCTCTCTCTCTCTCTCTCTCTGCCTGTCTGTCTGTCTGTCTGTCTGTATGTGTGTCTGCCATATTATATATAGCGTAGCGTAGGCGTTGTCCTGCTTGACAAAAATAAAAAAAAATAAACCAAAAGTCAAATTGAATGCTCGACTGTCAGATACCCGGTAAGCATGTGCAGTAAAACTTAAGGATATCTCTTGCAATGTGCTGAAATTTAGAGCCTGCGCTTCAAGATCTATGTATAGTCACTAAGATCTAGCTGTGCAAATGGATAGACAGATGGACAGACAGAGAAAGAGACTGAGACTGAGAGTAGGACAGACAAAGAGACAGAGATACAGACAGAGAGACAGACAGAGAGACAGACAGAGAGACAGACTGAGAGTGGGACAGAGAAACAGACAGACAGAGAGACAGAAAGGAGACAAACAGGGAGGCAAACAGTCAGACAGACGGGAGGACGGGCGAACGGACCGACAGACATAAGACATGCGGACAGATAGGCGTACAAACAGACAGAAATGCAAACAGACGGACAGATAGACATACGGACAGACAGACACCGACAGACTGACTGACGAACGGACAGACAAACATAGAGATGAGCAGATAGACAGACAGACAGACAGAGAATAAGACAAAAGATGGACATACAAACGGACAAACAGACATACGGACAGACAGATGGGCAGACAGACAGACAGGAGGACATACAGATAGACAGACGGACAGACAGTTGAGCAGACAGACGGACAGACAGACAGGAGGACATACAGATAGACAGATTTACAGAGAAAAGAACAAAACGACGGGCAGACCGATAGACAACCAGACAGACAGACAGACAAACAAACAGACAGACAAACAGGCAGACAGACAACCATCACAATTATATCTGCTGTGGATGCAGATCACACATATTGCAGTATATACTGTATGTATATATATATATATTACCGGGTATCAGCTAGTTCATCATAGCCAGAATACCGCCACATTGGCTGAACAGAGTGAAGCAAAATGTGGAACGTCAAAGCTTTTGCGCATCAGCAGAATGTTGACTTATCTCTGATTGTGTTGCTGTTGTTGTTGTTTTTGTTGTCGTCGCATTGTTGTGCGGCTCTTGGCATTATTTGTTTTATATTTGACACCATACACGCCTCAACACACACACACACACACACACACACACATATATATATATATATATATATATATAGAGTAAGTGATGCCCACGCAACGTTCGTTGGCCATAAAATTTGTGCGAGGGCAAAAGAACGAAGCGAAGCAAAGAAAGAATTGCAATAAAATAAAATAAACTGCCGCGTTTTTTTTTTCTTTTTGTCTTGCTGCCTCTGCTGCCTCTGTTGCTGCTGCTGCTGTTGCTGCTTCTTCCTGTTTCTTTGATTCCGCTTGTTCTGCAAAGCGTATAACAACAATAGCAACAGCAACAGCAGCAACTTTGAGCAGCGGCAACAGTCATAGATTTTTTTTTTTTGGTGGCACGTGTCACAAATTATAGTTGCCAGCCGAACAGCAGCAACAACAAATAGAAAAGAAAAAAAAGAAGAAAAGAAAGCATACAAATTGTATAATAATATTATTACATATTACATAAGTAAGAACAAAAACGTGACGGCTGTCATAGGTCAGTGCCGCCGACAGCAACAGCAGCAGCAACAACAGCAACAGCAGCAGCAGCAGCAACTGTCACACATTGATGAGAATTGAGAATGTTGAATGAGCATTGCGTATGAGCTGCGAATGCCAAATGCCAAATGCCAAATGCCAAATGTGAAATGTAAAATGCGAAATGCTCACAGCTGCAGCTGCCACTTGATTTTGCTGCCACTACTGCTGTTGCTGCTGTTGCTGTTGCTGTTGCTGTGGTCGTCGCTTAAAATAATGATCACAAAAAAAAAAAGGTCAAAATGCTTAATAAAGTTGTCAATAATCAAATAAACGAGAGACACCCACTCACAGAGAGAGAGAGAGAGAGAGAGAAATAGTGAAATAGAGAAAGAAAAAGCTGCACAGTGCGGGTCAAGCAAATAGAAGCGCTTGTTAATACTAGTTGCAAATGGCAGCAGATTATGCTAGGCAGCACAGAGTGTGAGAGAAGCGGAATGTGCTTGTGACAGATGTGAAGAGAGAGAGAGAAAGAGAGACAGAGTGAGAGAGAAAGAGAAAAGAGAGCTCACTCTTTCTCACTCTGAGCAAGAGCAAGAGTGAAAAAGATAGTGAAAGAGAGTGAGTGAAAGAGAGAGAGAGAGAAAGAGACATATAAAGAGAGAGAGAGAGAGAAAGAGACATATAAAGAGAGAGAGAGAGAGAAAGAGACATATAAAGAGAGAGAGAGAGATAGAGAGAGAGAGACATATAAAGAGAGAAAGAAGAGAGAGAGAGAGAGAGAGAGAGAGAGAGAGATAGAAGGAGAGAGAGAGATAGAAGGAGAGAGAGAGAGAGAGAGAGAGAGAGAGATAGAAGGAGAGAGAGATAGAAGGAGAGACATAGAAAGAGAGACAGGGAGAGAGAAAAAGGTAGAGAGAGAGATAAAGAGAGAAAGAGATAAGGAGAGAAAGATATAGAGAGAGAAAGAGATAGGGAGAGAGATAAAGAAAGCGAGTTAGAGAGACAGCGATTGAGGTAGAAAGTGAGAAAAGGGGGAGAATAACACAGGTAGAGAGACACAAATAGAACAATAAAGAGAGAGACGGAGAAAGACGGAAAAATAGAGGGTGAGAAAAAATTAACTCTTAGAATGACATTTGAGTGAAAGACGGAAAGTGAAAGAGAGAGAGAGAGAGAAAGAGAGAGAGAGATAGTGAGAGGGAGAGGGAGGGAGAGAGATAGTGAGAGGGAGGGAGAGAGAGAGAGAGAAGGAGAGACAGAGAGAGAGAGAGAGAGGAGAGAGAGAGAGAGAGAGAGAGAGAGAGAGAGAAAGAGTAAGGGAGAGAGGGAGAAAGAGAGAGAGAGGGATGGAGGGAGGTAGAGACAAAAAAAGGCAAATATTGAAAGCAAATGAAGCAGCAACAGGAACAGGAATAGCAACAGGAACCGAACAGCAACAGGAACAGGAATAGCAACAGGAACAGGTACAGGAACAGCAACAGAAGCAACAAAGAGTCAGAAAAGCAAAGAGCAACAGTAGCAGAACACCAGAAATAGAGATGTGATAAAAATAGCAAAAGTAATTAAAAGTGAAAGATTATGTGCTTAAGTGTAGACTAAAACTAAACTAATAAGTAAAAGAAGAAGAATAATAATAATAACTAAGAATAACTAAGAATAACTAATAACTAATAGCTAATAAATTGTATTTATAGTTGGGTGTGGTGCGAGGAGCGGGGAGCGGGGAGCGGGGATCAAAATCCAAATGTAATTGGCAAATTATTTAAGTGGCAAGCTTAGGGCGAACAATAAAGCAAACTGAGAGAGCAAGATGGTGAGAGTGTGTGTGTGTGAGAGAGAGAGAATGAGAGAGAGAAAGTGAATTGTAAAGCAATAGAAAAAGAAAGAAACTTAAGTCAGAGACAACAATAAAAGTTGCTGCCCTTCGAAAAGTCTCATGTCTCTGCAGACAATTGAAAAAAAAAAAGAAAGAAAGAAGGAAAATGGCATCAAATATACATAGAAATCTCTCACACACACACCCCCCACTCCCTCTCTCTCTCTCTCTCGCTCTCTGTATCCCTCTCTCACACACACTATATGTGGTAGCATAAGCTTGTTAACGTTAACGTTCACATTTCTATTGTGCCATTTACTTTGGGAGTCGGAGAATCACAATGAGAATCACAATGACAACAAGAACAAGAATGAGAATTGTGAATGAGAGAACATTGAGAACTTTGCTTGCCTTAATTGAGGTGCTTAGCTGATAGAGCATTGATAGCATTGTTGATGCTATCAATAAACTGTGCAGCAGCAGTAGGCAGCAGCAGGCACTAAGCAGAGCAGCAGCAGGCAAGCAGACAGCAGCAGGCAAGCAGCAGACAAATAACAGCAGGCAGCAGGCAAGCTGGCAGCAGAGCAGCAGCAGCAGTCACTAAGCAGGCAGCAGCAGCAAGCAAGCAGCAGCAGGCAAGCAGCAACAGCTAGGTAACAGCAGGCAGTAGCAGCAGCAGATAAATATCAGAGCAGCAACAACAATTTGCAGCAAACTAAGCAGCATTAAGCAGCAATACACAATGGCATGCAACACAAATGCACAATAGACAGCTGCAGCAGGCTAGCTGCATTAAATAGCAGCAACAACGGCAGCAGCAGCAACAGCAGCAGCAACGGCAGCAGCAACAGCAGCAACAGCAGCAGCAGCAATGAAAAATGCAATGAGTTAAAGTTGAAGCCCATCAAAAATTGTTAACAAAAAAAAAAAAAAAAAAATCATGAAATTCGTTTTCTCTCTTTCTCTCTGTCTCAGTCTTTTTCCTTCTTTATCTCTGTTTCTTTGTCTGCCATTGTGTGTGTGTGCGTGTGTGTGTATGTCTCTTTGTGTGTAAAGCAAATGCACAATTTGTGCTCGAGCACAAAAACCAATTGTACAACTAATCACAAGGCATTTAAAATCACATCAAAGTTTAGAAGAAGCTCAATAGGAGCAACAGCAGCAATATGAGCAATAGCAGCAGCAATAAGAGCAGCAGCTGTTAAAGCTTTGTGCTAGGGAATTAATAAGACAATGGCAAATGGCAAATTAATTTTCTATGGAAATTGGTTTTGTTAAAAAAAAAGCAGAACATTACGCAAAATTTGCACAACGGCAGCAAGTATCTCAGCAGCAGCAAATTTGCAGCAACCACAGCAACTGCAACAGCAGCAGTAGCCAGAGCAGTAGCCCGAGTAAAAGCAGCAACACTCTCAGCAGCAGTACTCTCAGCAACAAGAGCAGCAGCAATACCCGCAACAGCAACACCCGCAACAGCAACACCCACAACAGCAACACCCGCAACAGCAACAGCAGTGAAATCGGACTTAAGTCTTGAGCAGCAGTGTAATTGAGACTCGCTTTGTCTTTCAAGTTGCTGCTGCTGCTGTGCTGCTGCTGCTGCTGCTGTTGCTGCTATTGCTGTTGCTCTTGCTGCATACGTTGATCATTTTAAGCCATAATCCTATTGCTGGCCCATTGTTTACTGGCAGCTTTGAGGCATGTCCTTTTATATCTCGATTTATTGAATTTCATCATCAACATTTTGCATTAATCTCATTGGCTGCTATTCAAATATCCAAAAATCAGAAAATCAAAATCAGAAAATCTTAATCTTAATCTTAAATTGTTTCTCTCTACTTTTCATCTAAAATTTGTCTTCTTCTTTATGTTGATTTTCATTTTCATTCAACGTTTAACTTCAATCTTTGACTAATTAAAACTCACAATTTCTATAGAATATGTTCACAGAGAGAAAAAAAAAGCAAAAAGAGAAAGAAAGAGAAAGCAAAGAGAGAGAGAGAGAGAGAGAGAGAGTATATTAATAAAATAAATAGATAAATAAAAATATGTAAAAATAAATAAAAAATATATAAAAATAAATAAAAATAAATAAATTAAAATATATAAAAATAAATAAATAAAAATATATAAAAATAAGTAAAGATATATAAAAATATATAAAAACATATAAAAATAAATAAATTAAAATATATGAAAATAAATAAAAATATAAAAAAAAAATATAAAAAAATATAAAAATGAATAAAAATAAATAAATAAAAAAATATGAAAAAAATGAAAATAAATAAAAATATATAAAAATAAAGAAAAATATAGGAATATAAATGAAAAAAAAAATAAAATTAATATATAAAAACATATAAAAATAAATAAATTAAAATATATGAAAATAAATAAAAATATATAAAAATATATAAAAATATAAAAAAATATAAAAAATATAAAAAATATAAATATATATAAAAATGAATAAAAATAAATAAATAAAAATATATGAAAAAAATGAAAATAAATAAAAATATATAAAAATAAATAAAAATATAGGAATATAAATGAAAAAAAAAAATAAAATTAATATATAAAAATATATAAATTTATATAAAAACAAATGAAAAAAAAAATAAATAAATAAATAAAAATATATATAAATAAATTTAAAATGTTTATTGTATTTCCTTCAAACTTTGATAGAATTGATAATTTGCAACTCTCTCGTACACCCACAAAACTCATCAGTAATTTTTTTTTCAATTCAAGCTCTATAGAAGACCTAGTCAACACTAGTACAACACTAGTGTTGGAAAATAATTAAAAAGAAATTCACTTTTTCTAGTATAACTTGTCAATGCAATGAAAGACATATGAAATTTGAAAGGATTTACTTTCATTGACCCGATAAAATAAATTGCTAAAAAAAAGAGTATAAAAAGTTTGCCAATAATAATAATAGCAAAAAAAAAAAAAATTAAAAAATCAAAGCTTTGAATTAAATTAAATTGTATTTAAATAATATTTAAATTGTTATTAGATGCGTATAAGCAATATTCATCAATAATTGCAGTAAATTAAATCAAAACGTTGAGCACTGAGTATGCTCAACGCTGAGCGACATAACATAATACAAAATTTTGCATTTATTGTTTGGTTGTTAATAATAAATTATTAATTAGCTGGCAAACACAGGTGAAGGGTAAACATATTTGTGGACACAACTGTGCATCGTCGTCATGCATCGTGCGCGTTGTGACTGTGTGTGTGTGTGTGGCGGCAGTTGCTAACTGCAGTTGCTGCTATGTATAAGTGAATTGCCGCTGTCACAGTCATAATTACATTATGTTTACAGTGCAAATGTTGAGAGTGAGAGACAAAGAGCGAGAGAAAGTGAGAGAGAGAGAGAATTATACACATACAGCACATGGACTGCTGTCAGCAATCGTGAAAGGCATAAATCAAAACAGCGGCACACACACACAAACACACACACACACACACACACCACGCGCAGCTTCTCCCTTACAAGCTTCAGCTTGAAGTGGCGGGTGGGAAAGTAGCAGCAGCGGAACTAAATAGAAGCGCATTTTATATGGGAGGGAGGCGTGGTTGGGTGTGGTGGCGTGTCGTTTTTCGCTTCCGTAGATTGTTGATATTTATGTGCATATGTGTTAATTTTATTACTTTACAAACACTGAGGGAATACGCGGCGTATGCGCGATATTAATTTGCCATAATCTCAACTCTCGTTTATTAGCGGCAAATAAATTGAAATTGAAATTGTTATTGGCATTATTTTCGTTATTGTTGCAATCATTATGAATTATTATAATGCGCGTTCACAGTTCTCAGTGTTAGTTAGAGGCAAAACCACATAAAAAAAGAAGAAGAAAATATAAAATAGGAGTAGCAAGTGTTGGAGAAAAAGTAATGAAAAGAATAGTAGAAAGTGTAGTAAAAAGTAAAGAGAAAAAAGTATTAAAAAGGGGAGTAGACAAGAAGTAGAAAAGGGAGTAGAAAAAGTAATAGAATTAGTAGCCGAAAGAGTAGTCGAAAGAGTAGTAGAAAAAATAGTAGAAAGAGTAGTAGAAATAATAGTAGAATTAGTAGTAGAATTAGTAGTAGAATTAGTAGTAGAATTAGTAGTAGAAAGAGTAGTAGGAAAAGTAGTAGGAGTAGTAGAAATAGTAGTAGAAAGAGCAGTAGAAAGAGTAGTAAAAATAGTTGTAGAATTAGTAGAGTAGTCGAAAGAGTAGTAGAAAAAGTAGTAGAAAGAGTAGTAGAAAAAGTAGTAGGAGTAGTAGTAGAGTTAGTAGTAGAAAGAGTAGTAAAAAATAATTGTAGAAAAAGTAGTAGAAAAAGTACTAGAAAAAGTACTAGAAAAAGTAGTATATAGAGTAGTAAAAAGTGTATTAGAAAAGGGAGTAGAAATGAAAGTAGTAGAAATAGAATTAACATTGAAATGAAAAAAGAAAAAATTATAGTAAAAATAGAAAATTAAAATAGCAGTCAAAATAGTAGTACAAATAGTAGCAGAAATAGTAGTAAAATAAGGAATAAAAATTTGATTCGAAATAAAAATAGAATACTACTAATAGAAATGACATGAATTATGACGAATAATAATAAAAATAAATGATTTAAATAGTTGCAAAAAAATAGTAGCATAAATTTAATAGAAGTAGAAATATAATTAGAAAGTGCAGCATAAATTCGACTATTAGAAATGATGGGGAGTACAAATAATAGTCTAAATAGTAGTAGAATTACTAGAAAAAATAGTAGTAAAACTAGTAGTAGAAATGAGTTTAGAAAGTGCAGCATAAATTCCATTGCATAATAGAAATGACCATTACACAAATGGGAGTTAAAAAAATTACTAAAAAAGAGGAGTAGAAAGAGTGCATAAAAAAACAAACAATAATAATAAAAAAAAAAAAAAAAAAAAACGCAGCGCAGCGCATTAAATGTTGTTGTGTGCTTAAAGTAGATTTAGTTGGTATTTTGCACCTGAGTGCAATCAATCAAGAGTTGCCAAAGCTTTTAAAACTGCATAAATGGCTCATTAGATTTGCAATCACACCACGAGTTGTATGCCACATGCCACATGGCACATGCCACAGTGGCAAGGTGGCAGCCAATAAAAAAAAGAAAAAAAAAATAAAGTAGCTAAAAGCTCATCAAATGGATTTGCACAGAACAAAAGTAATTGAAGGCATGCCAAAGAGTGTGTGTGAGTGAGAAAGGGAGAGAGTGTAAATGTGTGTGTGTGTGTGTGTCAGTGAGAGAGAGAGAGAGTGAGAGTGAGAGTATGTGTATGGCAGTTGTGTGAGTGCGCGCGTGTCCATAACTTATGCGGCCATAAGACATGCCCTGAAAAGTAGGCAATGAAATTTGTTTTATGTGCCAATTGGCTGACAAACGCAATGGCGGCCATTAGGCGGCAAAAGAATGACGCTAAAGACAGCACATATCCCGACAGATTCTATAGCTTTCACAAAACAGCGTAACTCTATCTCTCTCTCATTTTGCTAAATAATAGGCACAGAGCTAGCAACGACAAACGACAGAGGTGGCTGAGTGTTACGCAAGAAGCAGCACAAATTTTAATTGAAAGGTGCGAGTGCGAGTGTCTCGATATATATATATGTGTTTGTATGTTTGTATGTGTGTATGTGTGTGAGTGCAGGTCACAACAAATTGCCTGTGCTTGGATTTTCGGCAATGCCATTAAAAAGAGCTCAAAGCATGCTCGAAGCCAAACAAGGCAAAAGGCAGCAGCAAATGAAGTGAGCGATGCCTAAGTCTCTGCCTCAGTATCTGCCTAAGTCTTAGCTTCAGGCCTCTGCTTACATTGCGGTAATCGATTTGTGTTCCAATTGTTTTACGGCTAATAGCCTTTGGCTATAGCTATAGCTACAGCTAGAGCCCAAGCCTAGAGCCAACTTGAGCAAAACTTACTGCTGCTTCTGCTGCTGCTGCTACTGCTAAAAGCGACGAAATCAAATAAAATAAAACTTTGCCTACAGTTTAACTTCAAGCTGCAAGCTGAATGAAACACATACTAAATATGCATAAGAAATGTTTATTATGGATAAGCGTCTAGTATTTACAATGACAATAAATTACACTGACTTACAAAACATATGTGCCAGCACAGACATATGTGTCAGTCTTGTGTCTTGATAGTAAGGGGAAACTCAAACCAAATGTCTGACAAAATAACAAGTGAGAAAAATCTCAATAAAATAAATAAAATAAATAAAATAAATAAAATAAATAAAATAAATAAAATAAATAAAATAAATAAAATAAATAAAATAAATAAAATAAATAAAATAAATAAAATAAATAAAATAAATAAAATAAATAAAATAAATAAAATAAATAAAATAAATAAAATAAATAAAATAAATAAAATAAATAAAATAAATAAAATAAATAAAATAAATAAAATAAATAAAATAAATAAAATAAATAAAATAAATTAAATAAATAAAATAAATAAAATAAATAAAATAAATAAAATAAATAAAATAAATAAAATAAATAAAATAAATAAAATAAATAAAATAAATAAAATAAATAAAATAAATAAAATAAATAAAATAAATAAAATAAATAAAATAAATAAAATAAATAAGCAAAATTAAAATTAAATTAAATAAATAATAATAATAAATTAATGAATAAATAAATTTTCTTATAATAAGTAAAATTTCAATGGATATTTTATTATGATATATCTATAAAATAATTGTGAAAAAATCCCAAAATACTTGGAATTCAATCAAATTTGTATAATTCATAGAAAATTAGCTAGTCAATTTCATGGCGATATCCGCAATAATAAAAGCAATTTTCATACAAAAAAAATAAATATATATATATATATTGACCGATAATAATATTTGTCAATTATCATATATTATTTTGTACAAATATTTAACATATAGCACTTGGATTTCAATGAAATTTGTATTATATGCAGAAAATTGGAATCTATAGAGAAAAACAAAAAGATATTTGCATACCAAAAAGCCAAATATTGTTATATGTCGTTAATTTTGTATAAGAACTAGATGATATAATATATCGATATATCGATGCTTTGCAGCTTAACAAAATTTGGATTTATAGCGCTAAGAATATGTAATGCTATGAAGTTTTTATTAAGTTTAGTGAGCTTAAGCTTAAGTGCTATGTGCTTTTGCATATATTTTGATTTTTTATTTGATTTTGTGTTTATTTTATTTTACTTTTTTTTTTTATATATCTATTAAACTGTTTTCCATGTTATAATAAATAATATATATATATATAAAATCTATATATATTTATATATATAGAAAATCGTAAAATAAAATTGCATTAAATATTTTCATATTTATATTGTTTCAATATTATATTGTGTCATATACGATATGGCAAATAACAAAATTCAACTTCGTAGTTGTGTGTAATAATAAAAAGTTTCATTTAGTTTAGTTTTTGTGTCATGTGATGTTGTGTATGTGTATCTGTATGTGTGTTTGTTTGTGTGTGTGTGTGTGTGTTAAGGCCCAATAGGCGATTCCCCAGACACTGGCTATTTATTATATTTATAGAAAACACATTAACTCGGTTTTACAGTTACGACAGCTGACGCTGATGCTGATGTGAAGGATATAGCCATAGCTATATAACTGTGGCCAAAGGGCGGGCAAGTGGCATTGATGTGGCATGGAAAACAATCAAAATCCCCACCAGACGACAAAATGTACCCAAAACGCATTTTGGATAAATTGTTTCATAATTGATTGATGTGCAAGCAAACACAAGACAACAAAATGCGCGACACACATACAGACAGAGAGAGAGAGAAAGACACTGATGTGTGTGTGTGTGTGTGTAGAAGTAAAGTGTAGGGTAAAACTTACAGATACAATCAGAGACTGTCGATATAATATATAGCTACTACTACAACGTCAACTACATATATAGCATATATCATATAGTATATACTGCGATATATGTTATGCTATGTTATGTTATGTTATATTGGGCAGCTCTGCGACTGCGGCTGTGACCGTGACTGCGACTGCGATTGTGGCTGCGACTGCTGTTGATGCTTAGGCAGGCGCTTCTTCACTGTTCACTGATTGTATTTTTGTTTCGTCTCGCATGTGTATGTATGTGTATATATGTGTGTGTGTGTGTGTGTATGTATGTATGTGGCATAGGGTTGCCCTGTCAACCATTTCTAACGTGTTCGTTCTTGTTGCCAGTTGCCAGTTTTGGTTTTGGTTTTGGATTTTACCCAAACTGCCAGCCACAGAACATTTACGCACACACACACACACACACATACACTCTCTCACATATATATCGCTCTATCGTCGTCTGATGTCAAAATAATTTCGATGACGCCCTCAATACAAACATTTAGAGTAAACGAGCAAGACAGCAAGTACTGAGCGAGTGACAGAGTGAGAGTGAGAGAGAGAGAGTAAGAGGGAGAACGAGAGAGTGAGTGTGTGGAAGTATGCAGAGGCAAAAGCAGGGACAGCAAAAAGAAAAAAAAAAGGCGCCGAGTTGAGTTATTTAGACAGATTTTTGATAGCTTCGCTTTGCATTGTTGTTACTGTTGTTGTTGTTGTTGTTGTTGTATGTGCCGCCTCCGATCTGCCTGCGAAGCGTGCCTGAAATTGAGTTTTGATTTCAAACCCAATTTCCACATAATGCGATGCGCAAAGCAGACCAAAAAAAAAAAAAAAGGGCCCGGAAAAAAAAAAGAAGCGAGCCAAAGAAAAAAGCAAGACCAAGAGCAAGAGCAAGTCGTGTGACGCATCAAGCGGCGGTTTGTGGCATTTGCCAAAACGACGGGCAAATGGCGAGCGTTGACACTGTGACACTGTGTGTGAGTGTGTCTGTGTGTGTATGAAGCAAAACGTTGACGTCAAGCGCGTTAGCAGCGCTGATTGCTACAATTCGATTGATTTCACAGCGCATTTGTATTGGACACAGCCACACACAGACATCTACACACATCCACACACTCACATTTATATATATATATATATATATATATATATAGAAGCCTACAAATTCTTTTGGCCGGGTCAACCGCTTTTGCTGCTTTTGATGTTTCTTTTGCGTTTGACTTGATTCAGTTAATGTTACCACAAGCCAAGCGACCACATGCCTCGCTCTATCTATGTATGTCTGTATGTGTCTGTGTGTGTCTGTGTGTGTGTGTGTGTGTGTGTTACCACTTGACAGCCTTCATTTTATTTGTATGTAATTGCAAAGTGAAGCTGCCGAGTCCAGGCCACAAAAAAAAAAAAAAAAAAAGCCGCAAACTTTGAAAGCATTTTTAATGAAATATTCTAAAAAAAACAATTAATAAAATGAAATAAAAAAAAAAATTAATAAAAATAAAAATAAATTTAGTAAAAGTTTTTATTGATATTAGTTCTTATTAAGTTTGATAAAGCTAAGTAAGCTTTAACTAAAATAATATATAAGAAAAAATATTTATACAAAAAAAAGCATATAAATTATACCAAAAAAAAAAAGATAAAATGTATATTAAAAAAAAAAAACAAAACAAATTAATATAATAACAAAATATACAAAAAAAAAATATACATATATATAAAATAAATTTAAAAAAAGCATATATATAACGTATAGAAAAAAAAATTTTATTATAAAAAAAAAACCTTTAAAATATAGAAAAAAAAATATTTAAAAAATAAATTTTAAAAAAAATATATATAATTATAAAAACTATGCATTAAATATAAATTAAAGGAAATTTTAAAAATTAGGAACAAAAAAATATTAAGAAAATAAATTTAAAAAATGATATATATATATATATGCATAAAAAAGTACATATATTAAAAAATTATGCATAAAATATATTTAGAAAATTTTTAAAAAATTAAAATATATAAAAAAGAAAAAAATATAAAAAAAATTATTTAGAAAATATATATCATACATATGTATATAAAACATATAAAAAAAAACTAATTTATATAATAATAAAATGTACAAACAAAAAATTAAATAGAAAATATATTTAAAAAAAACCATATATATACAACATATAAAAAAAAAGGTTTTTTTTATAAAAAAAAAAGCCGTTAAAATATGGAAAATAAAATATTTAAAAAATAAATTTAAAAAAAAAATATATAAAAAAAAATATGCATTAAATATAAGATAAAGGAAATTTTAAAAATTAAAAACAAACACAAAATTTAGAAAATAAATTAAAAATATAGAAAATATATTTAGAAAATTTTTCAGAAATTAAAATATATAAAAAAAAAAATATAATATAATATATATAAAATATTATTTAGAAAACATACATAAAAAAATATATATACCATACATATGTTTATAAAATATATAGAAAAAAATTTAATATATATAATATAATGCATATATATGTATATATAAAATACAAAGAAAATATAAAACAAAAAAAAAGTATATAAAAAAAATAGTGTATGTATATATAATAATATAAGAAATTCAAAGGCAAACTGCAAGAAATAATGCGCAATAAAAATCAATCAATCAATGACTTTGCAAGAACATAAAGTTGGCTAAGTAAAAAAGTCAACGCTAGCATAAAAGCTAATTATAGTTGATGCGCTGTCACTACACTATATATATACATTATGCCATGCAGGCTCTATATATAGAAAAGTTGTTTATCTTATTTTGCAATTATTTTGTATAAATTGTTATTTACGAAGCGCAATACAATTAACCGGCAACATACAAACATACAAAAAAGCAACCGCCTATAGACAAAATTAAGCAACACGCTTGAGAGTGAGTGAGCGAGAGTGAGCGAGAGAGAGAGAGAGAGAGAGAGAGAGGGGAGAAAGAGTATATGTCTGAGGCAAATTAATGACATTTTACATACATCTTAATTGCATGTCTCTGGTTTTTTATTTTTTTTGTTGCGCATCCTCTTCACGCAAATTGACTTTGAAGATTGTGGAGGCTGCTGCGCTTGTCAGCCAAAATTGCTTAGCCCTCGAGCTACTTATAATTTATTGAAATCTTTGCGTAGCTTACGCACGGGCAAGTCAAAAAAAAAAAATAAAAAAAAAAATAGCGACCTCAGATGCTTTGCCTTGTCCGCTGCAGTCATCATCATTGTCATCATCATCATCATCATCAGTCTGCACAATCGTCTCGCCAATTTGGCATTGGTCAATGCGAAGGGGTCTGAGGAGGAGTGAAGGTAAGGGGAAAAATTGCAAAATCAACGCGCTCGTAAATTGAAAAATGTTGTCAAGTGGGCGGCGGATATCGACAATGAAAGCACAGAGGAAAAAAAAAAAACCACAAACCAACAACAACATGAGCAACAACAACAACAACAACAACAAGAAGATGCTAAAGAAGCAGACAAACTTTGTCATGGCTATGGCCTATGACCCCTCCTTACCCTCCTTTTCCTTTTCCCCCTTTCGCACTTTTCCCTCGAACCCGTAGCGTTGACAGTTTGTTAATTAAAAGCAGCAGCCGGACAGGCGACGGTCAACTGTTCGTTCAGTCATTCAGTCAGCCGGTCAGTCAGCTGTTCACTGAGCCGTTCACTCAATGTCTCAAACGAACACAGACGTACACACACACACACACACACACACACACACACATACATTTATACATATATATATATATATATTGTAGAGAGTATAACTCTG
The DNA here is from genome assembly GCA_037044475.1 of Zaprionus obscuricornis. Taxonomy (NCBI): domain Eukaryota; kingdom Metazoa; phylum Arthropoda; class Insecta; order Diptera; family Drosophilidae; genus Zaprionus; species Zaprionus obscuricornis. The sequence continues at coordinate 4,480 of JBAMBR010003247.1, read as the reverse complement.
CAGTTGGCAGCAGAAGGAAAACGTCAGCACAGTGCTGCTAATAAATTGTCGGTAGATTTCGCATTTGCAGCCTGCAGCAGACTTGAGCTGCGTACAGCAGCAGCAGTAGGAGAAGAAAACTCATGCGACTTTTCAGTTGTAAGAGTGATGTAAGAGAGAGAGAGATGGAAAATTGGTTGCGTTACTCACCTATCGTTGTAATTAATGTCAGTGAGTAGAGAAAGGCCGAGGCGTAGGTCCATTTGTGTGTCGGTGCATTCATTTGCACACCTCCAGGTTGATAAACCTTTGACTGGCGCACAGCACGCAACAGTGTATCCTGACATCCAAAAAACAGAAAAAAAAAAAAAAAAATTCGTGAAAAAAAGACAAAAGAAAATTCCAATGGAAATTAGACAAGTAGCTAGAAAATTGATTATCGGCTCTGCCGACGATTTTCATACACTCCAAAAAAAAATTGGATATAGTAGTCCTATATATGTTGATCCAACATGGCAATCAGATAACTTCGAACAACTATTTAACTATTGCTAGGGACGTTATATTTTATATAGTAGACCGATTCGTCTAATTCTAATTTAAATAGGAAAAGCCAAGAAACTTTCAAATATTTATAAGAAGTAGAATCGGGATAGATGCTAGCTGCAACAGACGAACAAACGGACTTTAAACCGTTTATAGCGGATCAAGAATATATATAATATACATATATATAACATATAGATTCTACCAAAATTTACCTGAAACAATTGCACTTCCTGTGCGGCCAGACGTGTCCAATTTTCCTTATACAAAATATTCAAATCTTCTGTTATCGACCAAAGGCGATCAACAGTTCTGCAATATTAGTATAAAAGAAGAAAATGAATAGAAATGTATCGATAATTAATATCGATAATTGTCGAAGCATTTACCTAGAACGTATCTCAGCATTGGCAAGTTCGGTGCGTGGATATGGCTTTGAGGCAGCCACAGCTGTTTCAAGGGCTGTCGAATCCTCTAATTCACCTTCAAGCGTTACAAATACAATGGAACCCATTGCCGTATATAGCAATACCAGCAGTAGTACACCTAAAGAAAGAGACAGAGATAGAGAGAGAGAGAGATTATATAAAATGCAAGTATATAATAATGCCAAATGCAGACAATTTTATTTTTATTTTTATTTTATTTTTACTTTTCACTTTTTTTTCATTTTTTTCTACTTGTTTTAAGCTCTGAATTTTGTGAGCGTGTAAAAAAAAATGTTCAGAGAGTCAGTAAATTGGCACGAACGTCGTTTTTAAATTAGTTTAAAACTTTTTCAGGTTTTTTGCATGTTGCGTGTTGCACAGAAATACATACACACACACGAACACACAAATACATACACAAAACTATGCTTAAAGTCAGTGAACCGATTTTCAAATGGTTTAAAATTTACAAAACAAAAAAAAAAAAACAGAAAAAAAAATTGTTTTAAATTGTTTTCGAATTGTAACGAAGTAAATGCGTTAAGAGTTTTTGGCCACAATTTGGTAAAGCTGTTTATCGTATGGAATATACAAAAAAAAAAAACAAACCACAAAACATTTTGCAACACTTTTATCATCGTTTCACAGGTGACAACCGATTCATAACCGATTAGTAATTAATTATTAAACAATTTATTTTGCAGATTCAATGCCAATACACTATCGATTTACAATCGACTGATAATCGACTCATCGCCGATATATTTAAGAAATATATTTAATTCTTAATAGTCATAGGTGATTTATAACCGATTCATAACCGATACGTAACTGGTGTATAATAGATTCAAAACGAATACATAACATCTCGCGCAATAACCATTTCATAACCGATTCATAACTGTTTTGTAACCGCTTCATAACCGATTTATTACAGTGTCATAATCGATTCAAGCGATTAATGGCTAATCGGCATATCTATAGCATTTACTAATTCAATACATAACCGTTTCATAACCGATTCATAACAGTGTCATAACCGATTGAAACGATTAATAGTTGATTTGTGCTGATCCACAGCTGATCGACATATGTATTCCATTTACTAATTCAATTCATAACCGTTTCATAACCGTTTCAGAATCGATTCATAACCTTCATTAATAGTCGATTTATTCCTGTCGATTCATAGCTAGTACGCATATATCATTTAGTTAACCGATTCATAACCGATTCATAACCGATTCATAACCGTTTCATATCCGATTCATGACCGATTCATAGCATATAAATAACCGATTTATAATCGATACATAATTGTAACAATTGACTTGAAATAAAACATTTTCATAATCGTTCCGTAACCGCTGCATAATCGACTCGCAACCGCTGTGTAACCGCTACGTAACCGTTTCATAACCAGCATCAGTAATGAAAATAAATTGGTATCAAATTCAATTTTGTCTATTAATCGATACAGACACACAGTGTGCAAAACCAGAAACGAACCGATTCGATAAAACGCTTTACAATTGTTACTACCTGCAGGAGGGACAATTTATCCTACTTCTCGCCCTCACACACATTTCTCACATTGTGTGGCAAGGCAAGGCAAGCCATGGCCATTGCGACAGTAATAGCAACAGCGACAGTGACTGCGACTGCGATAGCCACAGGCAGAGCCACAGTCACATTGAATCAACGCGATTGCGATTTGCGAATGTGAATGTGAATTGTATCGCACTTGGCAACTGCCACTTGAGGCATGAAAAGACAGACGGAGCGAGAGAGAGAGAGAGAGAGAGAGAGAGTGAGGGAGACAGACAGCAGTTGGACGTACAGACAGACAGACAGACAGACAGACTGCAAGATAGATAGATATGAACAGACAGACAGAAAAGTAGGCAGAGAGAGAGAGAGACAGAGAGAAAGAGAGAGAGAGAGAAAGGGAGAGAGAGACAGACAATATAGAGATTTGCCACTCACCTGTCGCTGATATGCAATGCGATTTGGGCGCCCTTTGGCAACCGCAAAGGACGAAACCAAATCCGCCACCGCCGCCGCCGCTGCCATCATCTCTTTGTTTATCTCCCTTCGATGATGATGATGATGTTGATGCTGATGATGATGTTGCTGTTGTTGTTGTTGCTGTCGTCGTTGAATTGATGCCACCAGCACCGCCTATGCTGCTAACGCCGCCAATGCCGCTTGCATTGCCAGCAGTATTGCTAGAACTGCCAGTGGCAATATTGGATGAACCAGCAGCACCTTGAGCGCCATTTGTGGCGCCGCTTGTGAAGCACATGGCAGCACCACCAACGTTTTGGCGGCCCATATGCAAGCTGCTGTTGTTGATGTTGCTGTTGATGCCGCTGTTAATGCCAGCAGCAACTGTTGCAACTGAAATGTTGTTGATGTTGTTACCGTTGATGTTGCAGTTACTGTTGCTGTCAGTGATGCTGCTGTTGTTGTTGTTGTTGTTACTGCAATAGCTAATGCAGTTGTCGTTGAAGTTGATGTCGTTGCCGTTGCTGTTGCTGTTGCTGCTAGCAAGATATGAAGCTAACGGCAATGACGGCTTTTTGTTCATTATATGCTGCAAGCTGCAGCTGATCTGAATGCACTTCAATCAATCAGTTAATGCGCTATGGCTGCTTCTCCTGCTGCTGCTGCTGTTGCTGCTAGTGCAAGTTGCTGCTGCTGTTGCCACGTTGCACGTTGCAAGTGCAGTTTGTTTCCTATGATGATTATCGTTTATCGTTTAGAATGTTCATCGATTGACCGATTGAAGGGAAATTGAAAACGTTTGACGTACTTCACGACAATTGACAATACTGACTGACGGATTGACAATACTGACAAATACTACTGACAAACTGACAAATTGACAAATTGACTTGCGCGCGCGAGCGAGTAATGTCAAACGAAATGAGCGAAATGTCATCGATTTCGTAATCAAATCAAAAGCTTTGGCGCGTCATGTGGCACGTAATTTGCATCCTTCGTCTCCTTAATTCTCCCTATACTCTCTATACACTTTGCTGTTCAGTTGTTAGCTGCTGTTACTGTCACTGCTGTTGCTGTTGTCGCTCTGGCGTGTTGAACGTTTAACGTTTTCTTTTTTTTTTTTTTCGTCGCTTCACGTCGTTATTATGTGACCGTCATAAAATGCTGTCGACAGCAATGAAAATGTTGTTGTTTTCAGCTCTTCCTCTTCTTCTTCTACTTCTACTTCTTCCTGTCTCGCTGTTTTACTTGCTGCTGTTGTTGTTGTTGTTGTTGTTGTTGTTGTTGTTGTTGTTGCTTTTATGATGCTCGGAAATGTTTTGGGCGCTGCGGCAAAAATTGTCACCGGATGCTGCAAATGCAAAAATATTTTTTTCGTGAAAAAAAAATATATATATACATATATATATAACAGAAAACTGGCGAAATGAAAATGAAAATTGCGATGCTCTGCATACACAAACAAGCGCAAACACACACACACAAACAGACACATGTATACTTATAGTATATATATACAC
>JBAMBR010003245.1:0-36529 GCA_037044475.1 Zaprionus obscuricornis | reverse complement strand
GCCAAGAGAAAGCGCAAAGCCAAGAGCCAAAAAGGACACTCAAAGTCCAAACGACATCATGCTGAACCTGGTGTTTCCAATCGTGGGGTAACCCGTCGCACACGTAGAGTATTGGGCAGCTCCGAAGATGAGCATCATCAGTCGGGTTCCCAAACCCATTCCCAACATGATGAGAGCACTCAAGACTCAAACACACCCCGCAAGAAAGGTCGTCCTGCAGCTAAACTTAAGGGGGGATCACAGAGTCAAATCGGCAATGGGCCCAGCACGAGTGCAGCAGCTGCTGCGGCTGCTTGTTCTAGCCTCGAGAGTCCCTCGCGCATCACCCGAGCCAATGGCGGAAGGCCACAGAATGCAGCCGAAAATGATCACAGCTATCATTTGCCCGTTCGCAATGGACGTATCATTGAGTCCGATACGGATTCTCCAGGTGGTACGGTCGGGCGGCCAACCAGGCAGAGTGCAAAACGTGCTTTAATGGATTGGGCTCGCGGCAGCGATATCGAAGAGGAGGATGAAGAAAGTGAAGAGGCCGAAGAGGTGAATATTGAATTTAATATTTGTATTATGTTTCTACTTATTAATATAATTTGTATTAGATTCTACCTACTCCTATAAAGGATGATGTCCCATCGACTAGTCGCGCTGCCTTGAGCAATCAGATGACAGCAGCAGCTACAACTGCAGCTACATCTCGCCAACGACAGCTTCGCACGAATCGTAATACCCTTGTTGACACTGCTGCGGATAGCGAAGACGACGATGAAAATGACAGTGACAACGAGCCATTAGCCAATAATCAACATAGTAAGTCAACCTTGACTGCTGTGGCAGGCACTTTTAATAAATAAATTAATTTTTTTTGACAGAATCTGCCACAGCAAGAAGCACAACAACAGCTCCAGCTGCTCCACATCCGCTTGCCTTACGTCGTCGCGTTGCTTCTCCACCGCCTACTCGTAGCGTACATATGACACGGTCACATGCTACGTCCACGACTAGTGCGGTGCATCATGAGCCCGCAATGGCGGCTCATGATCACAATTATCTGGCTAGCGAGTCGGCGGCAGCAGCACGTGCTCCGCGACGCGCATTGTCACGCCATCAACGTAATGCAGATGAACTGGACACCAGCCTCGATCCGTTAAACAATTCGCAACTTCTGGCAACACTGGCTAATTCTAGACGTCCCACCTCCACGACAACAAATCATGTAAGCACACGACGACAACTTCGCTCCCGTAATAATAGCCAGGAGCCTTCGCAAGGCGAAGAACAAGAAGAACTGCCAGATGATGACGAGGCTGCTGCATCTGATGAAGGTACAGATGGCGGCTCCAGCTCACAACCCAGCGATGATGATGAAGATGAGGAAGAACATACTGCCACCGATTCGGAAGACAATCAGCCTCTTACAAGCTACGTAGCGCCAAGCAATGGTCGACCACGACGTAAAACAAAAACTTCGTCCTCATCAGCAGCAACGGTCACGCGGCAGACACGGCGCAGAGGTCGTACGACCTCGTATAATTCCTTCGTTAATGACGATGATGACGAAGATTATGAGGCTCCTCCACCTAGTCGTTCCAATCGTTTGAGAAGTACACAACGCGGCGGCCGCAACCAGAAGCGACCTCGTTACAATGAGCAATCTGATGAAGAAGATCAGCAACATGCGCTTCACACTCAGCGTAAACGTTTACGTAATGGCGAAATTGACGATACGACTAACAATAACAGTAGCGGCGGCGGTGGCCAACAGGATCATGACGAGCAGCAGCATCCGGCAATACAAGAGGACGACAGAGGTGGCGGCGCAAGCAGTACAGCAGATAGTGATGAACAACCGGTGAGCGTTAGCAGCCGCGGACGTGTCCGCAAAATATCAGCGAAAGCGCGTGGCATATTTAAGGATTAATAATTTGGGCGCCAGGATGCGCTGCGCTCAAGACTGTTTTATGTATAAATTAAAATAATTCTATTGCAAATTGCAGCATTTTTTTTGGGATTTGCTTCTTATTATTGATTAATGTGTAAGAAAAATAACTCATTTCATTTGTCATTTGTATTTTGTCAGGTGTCTTGTGAAAAAAAAATCCATTTCACTCCCCAAGTAACCTTTACTACATACCCACTACCCTAACCCTTTCACGAATGTCCTCACACTAGGCTTAAAACAAATGTGTTCTCATGTGTAAACCTATTTCATTATACTATTATATTAACTTAAAAAAAAAAACATCCCAACAACAAAAACAATGTCCAAGTTGCAGAAACATGTTTTCTTCATGTGGATGTACAACTGGGATTTTGTTACAACAAAAACAATTTTTGTATGTGTCTCAATATATATATTTATATATCATATACATATATGTACTGTATTTAAAAATTATCATCCAAGAATCACACACACTTCATCTATAATAGATTCTAGAATAAAAGTATCAATAAAACAAAGTAAATTAATTTATTTCGTTGAAATGGCTTTCCAACTCGAGTAATTATTAAGTAGAAACTATACATGGTTATGAACAAATATCCATAAATATCTATGTCTCTTCATTCTTTGAGTGCTTTATTTTGGCCCTTAACATATTCCTCTGCCAGTTGCTTTACACGTGCTGCATTCGTGTCTGTGCCATGTTTATGTTCAAAGTCCAGATATTTCTTGTAAATTACGTGCATTTTTTCTGGTTTTAATTTTTGCATCACGGCACGTTCCAAAACATTTCTAAAAGATTGATCCAATAATGTATATTGAAAATTGAACACGTTAAAGTGATTACTTCACTTACCTTGCAGATTCAATGAGTCCACATTTGATTAACATATCAACATAGAGAATCCAAATATCAATGCGTTTGGGATACGCAGTGACAACATCATCCAGAAGAGTCTGTGCCATGGCATTATTATTGTTTTCTGCAAAAATTTTTGCAAATGCAACAATGCATTCAACCTCTGAAATTGAGAAAAAAATAATGTTATATTTTAAAACATATATTTAACATATTGTATGCTTATAATTTAAATGCTTACGTGCAGGTTTTGGTAAAACAGCAAGCGCACGCTTTAGCGTGGGATGAACACGATCGACCATACCAAGCCGGAAATAGGCATTAGCACTGGCCCGCCAGACTTTAAGCTCTGTTCGGAATTTACGCTGAACTATATTTAATGTGTTAATCAGACGTTCGTGTTGATTAAATGTTTTGTACGCCTCAATAAGGCTTAAATATATTTCTAATTGATCATTATGTCCAAGAGCCTCTTTGAGCACATCATCAAAGTTCTCTAAATTAAAGGTAAGCTCCATATTAAGGAATGATGTCCACACATTTCGCAGTTCTTTTGTCTCGCGGAATGAGATCGTTTTAATCGCGCGACGTGCCACTTCGCGTGCCTTTTCGATCTCGGTGTTGGACAGCAGAAAGGACATGTACTGAATCCAGTATAAGCTGCTATTTGGTTGAGCCAAGACCAAACGTTCAAATTGATCAATTGTTTCTGGTCGTTGATTTGGATCCGCATTTCTTTCTTCAATTTCACGTATACGCTTTTCTTCATTAACTTCAGCTTTAGCCTTCTCCTTAGCACTGAGACGTTTCTTTTTGCTAGGAGTTGCTTCCGAATTAGCATTATCGTCATCGCCATTCTCATCACTAGATGCTGCTACCTCTTCTTGTTTAGTGACATCAGTATCCCAGAATCCAGAGATGCCTGGCAGACGTGCATTGACATTGACTTTGTTATTATCAGACACATTCGTTGTATTTCTCTTTTGCTTTATGGAAGGGGTTTTGTCTTCAAAGAACATCTGTCCATTAAATTGTTTGCCATTTTCTTTATCAAGTTTTTCAGATTTCAACTTTTTTTTTACATTTTTCACTTCTGGTTTTATTTTCTTCGGTGTAATGACCACATCTTCTAGTTTTGTTTTCTTCGGTTTGACGAGCTCTACCTCGCCCTCTTTATCAGCGACACGTTTTACGTTCTTCCATAGCTTCCATACAGATTCTGGCACGGCAATAGGCAACTTATCATGAATGAATGCCAGAGTACAGAAGTCACCTTGACGCATTTCGGTACTGGCCGAATTATCTACATCGTTTGGATGTAGTCGAACGGGACAAATCACTAAAGGATTAATGCCGCTCCGTTTCAGTGAGCAGATTGCAATGCTGTCCAGCTTAAGGAGAACTTTAGCTTTTATTCCGGCTTTGCCAATTAAATTTGTGGGCAATTCCTGATTTCCGCTTCCAATGTGTTCAATGTCCATTTTTTTGTTGCTAATCAGCAACAGGTCGTTGGCATAGTCGATCCAAAGGATTACAGCCTGTTCACGTTTGCCCACCTCAGGCACTGCTCCAACTCCAGCTGTGCTCGACACGTTATTGAGAATCAATGCTTTTACTTTAGATCCATCCAAAGTGTAAATCCAGTTATTGGTGCCCGGATCGACGCCTTTGAAGGTTACTTCAATCTTATCACCCAACATATAATTGGCAATAGGTTGTGACAAAGATTTCAGCGAACTTTTAATTTTACAAATTTCGTTCAGATATCTAGAAATGATGAAAAGAAATTGTTTAGTTTGGTCTCTAAATTGAAATAAGAATTTACTTACTCCTCAACTAGTTTAGCTGTATCGTTCAGTTTACCCGACCAAACATCTGTTAATTTAGCAGATACTGTAAGAGTTTTTGTCTCCGGCTCTTTACTAAGCACCTTGACATATAGAAGCTGATCAGGTTGCAGTGGGATGGGCGCATCGCGGGTAATGTTCATGCATAACATTTTAATGTGCAACTTGACCAGTTTATTATAATTACGCACGGGTAAATTGAGCTCTATTATCTCATCATTGGCATGCTTAACATGTGCGCGAAGTACATCGCCTACTTGAACTGTTGTCCATTCCTTAGTCAGATTCTCACTGAAATAGGAGACGTCGCGTAAACTGAAGATGTTTTGCAGAATACAGGCAGCTTCTATGTGAGTTCCAACAGGATAGATTCGTTTTTGTGCCTCCTGCAGATCCAAATGATCAGAAAGGAAACGCAAGGGCAAAATTCCAACAAACTCTTCAGTTTTCTCGTGATTCTTCTCATCCTGGCCGTTAGGCATCCAGTCGTCACTGGCAATTGTGATCTTTATTTCCAGTGCAGACTCCAGTACATTTGTCACTTCAACCGGACATATTTCACCTAATTGGAACTTATTCTCAGGCAATGTTAGAAGTAATTGCTCTTGATTTCGCCCGGCGATACGAAATCTGGTTGTCTGTCCCTCAAAGAAAGACGACTGTTCCATCAGGCTGTTCAGTTGTTGCTTATGGAGGACACCCTTAATTCCACCGCAGAATTTAACCAGTACATAATTGGCATCACACTTGACCACACTTCCGGTGAAAACACTGCCCACTTGAGCAGCCTGTAACGAGGTCAGTAGTTTGACACCTTTGCTGAGATATTCGCTTCGATTAGATAAATAACAAATCTTGCGATCCGTAGAAATATCCAGAACGCGACAGCGTAAAAGACGTTGTCCGACCTCATAGCGCTGATTTGGTGCTAATTGTAGTTGTTCAATGATACCATTGACTTTACCGATCTTCACACCGAAACCGCCGATCTTTGATTCGGTTTTCACTATGCGTGCAGGAACGATATCACCGGGATGAAGATCTTCCAATGTGTAGAGCTTCTCATTAAGCACGTTAGGATCGTCCGTGCAGTAGAATAGCGACTCTACAAGGTCATATCCAAGAATGCGCACTTTGTGTTTACTTTTTCGGCTATATTTGGACAGAATCACATCCTGATCATAGTTGCCTTTGAAGTTCGACTTGATGGAGCTGTAAGAAATAAGTCCTTTGTACGTTTTATTAAGAATCAGTATAATTCCACCTGTTCCATGACGCAGCACGCGTGCCTTCTCTACAATGGTCCCCTTCTTAAGTTCCGATTCAGTTTCGTTTGTGATACTAATATTGATGTTTAATGTTAAATAAACCAACTTGGTGAGTGGCATCACGTAAAGGACACGTGCTAAATACTCTTCGTTTAGCTCGTAGTCGTCTGGTGTATGCAGAGCTTCGGCTAGATGATGTTCATTTATATAGCCTCTGAAGGATTCATTCATCAGACTGCCCTCTAAGCCGTTCTTCACGTGTTTTTTGACCGTAAACTTGATTATGCTCCCGGGTAGAATGTAATCTAAATTATTTTCATTCTGACTTTTAATCTTAAGGTTATCCTGATCCACAATAACACATTGACAAGTGCTCTGATTAGTATTGTGTTGGATTTTTTTAACTTTTAGAAAGACCAACTGCCCTATATATCGATTCTGTAGCTTATCCGCTTCATCTTGAGGCACAAATACTTGAAGTCCCTCCACTCCCGATTCGATGACATAACCGTGTTCCTGAATTTCCTCTATAGCACCTGAAAATATGAAACCCTTCTTAACATTTAAGTGTTTCAGGCTACTGTTTACATCTGCCGGTTTGAGTGTCATCACCAATGCTGGCCGATTCCTCTCTGATTTTTCTGTTTCGCTTTTTATTGCACGTCCATAAACAATGTTTCCCACGCTAAAAAGGTCGGTCATATCATGATATTCGTTTCCATTACCATTCATATATGCATGGGCTACACGTCCATAGGACTCTGAAATGTCTGCGACCAAAGCACGTGCAGTCAACCTGCCCGGCAACGAGATTTTCAGCGATGTCGCCTCAATCTCCTTTACAACACCCATTACTAGCATTTGCTCTTGAAGTGTGTCGTATGTAAGTGATTCGACAGAAAATGCCTGTAGCTGTTCCTTGTTTTCATCTTCTCCTATTGCTTCCTTTAGCTTTGGAGTCTTTTTAATCTTTTTCTGAGTGGCACCAAATATCTGGAAAGCGACAAATATAATTTGCATAAATAAATAACTTTTAATCTGTCATATTTACTTACAACATTCGATGTGCTGTTTTCCGAGTTCCCTTGTAAATTTAAAATTCCGCCACGGGGAAAACTCTTCTCATTAGAAACCATCGCAAATATTATTTAAAAGTAGTTAAAATATTACAATTTAAATAACACCGCAACGTTCCGTACACGTGCTGTGAGGGTTTAATATTATACAGAAGCTGTGTTGCACAACGTTATAGCGCTAAGAGTGTTGTAAAGATCAACAACTACTAAGCGAAAAGATTTGATTTGTAAAACATTACATTTATATCAAATTTATTTATTATTTTATTTTACAGTTTTATTTTTATCTTTAAATATATTTTAATATGATTACCGTTTATGATGCCTATGATTTATTTTATTTTTTTAACTTAATATTTGGATTATTTTGTTTTGTATTGAACAGCTGATTTGATAATAATTTTTATATTTTTGGAATGCCCTTAATATTTCATGCATCAATCAATTGACTGAACGTGTAGAGGTACTCTTATTCCGGCACGCTGTTTCTGAATTGAGTTTGTGCTGATTTTATTTATTTTAAAATATGCAGACATTACGCGAATTCACGCGAAAAACAAAACGCGGAAATATATTGAAGATCGTTCGAGAGCATTATCTTCGCGACGACATAGGTTGTGGCTCAGATCTCTGTAAATATTGCTTTCAAAACGAAGTTTATCAACTCACCTCAGAGAACGACATAAGAAGCGGGATTTTCAAGTTTCCACATTATATTGTTCTGGACACGAATATCGTCCTAGACCAAATTGATGTACTCGAAGAGAGTGTAATTCGAAATGCTATTGTGCTCAGCACAGTGTTGAATGAGGTAAAGCATAAAAGCTCATCGATTTACAAACGTCTTAACGAGATTATTCACGATCGCACGCGCAATTTTTATGTTTTTGTGAATGAGCATCACAAGTAAGTAATGATTGTTTTGAAATTATTTTTATATTTTTAATTTGTAATTTTATACCACAGAGACACCTATGCAGATCGTGAGCCGGATGAAACTGCCAATGATCGTAATGATCGTGCAATACGCTTGGCTGCTAAATGGTACGATTTACATTTGCAACGATCGCAGGAATCGAAAACTTTTCAGCGCAGTGGACGTAGTGTCACACGAGTAGTGCTGCTGCCCGATGCTTTCAACGAGGTAGATCATACACAGAGATGTGGAAATATTGTTTTCCATTCCTTTGATCCTGTTACTATCAGACTAAGTCTAGACTCCACCAATGTGCAACATGAGAAATTAGTGTTTAAATTGGTCAAACCATATATCAAAGGATTTAGTGTGGAGATCGCAGCAGATACAGATGCAGTGAAGCCACCACCAGCCAAGAAAATAAAGGATAAAAAACGGAAATAGACTATTTTCATTATAAACTATTTCATTATAATTTAATTTTAATAATTCAAATATGTAAAATTTCTTGAAATTGATTTTATATGGAATATATTTATATAAATATCCATTCAATACTATATTTATCTTAGGGGACAAGCTTAAATCGTTTAAAATATAGAGAGAGAAATTACATGCCTCGAAAGTAAGCTATTATATATATAGTTTAAATATATACATATATAGTTTAAAAAAAATTATTGTTACCATTGCAATTTAATTATTTTAAAGTTTTGCATTTGCAATGTGGGTAATCGAGCCAAAAACGTACAAAATGTGCAAGTTAAATGTGTTCGGAAATAAATTAAATATAAACTGCTAAAAAAAAATAATTAATTAATATCATATAAAGAATAATATACAAATTGTATAATATAAAATTAATGCTTTAAATATAAAAGAAAACAAAACAAAATAAATTTAAATATAAAATATTCTAACATATTAATAAATCAAAACGATTTTTAGTTAAAATATTACAAATAAATATGATTAGTTTAATATAAGAATATATTTATGATTCTATAAATAATACATATGTATTTATTTATTAAATTATATATATTTTTTTTAACTTTTTTTTTGTAAATTTAAAATGTTTTTTATTAATATGTTAAATATTTTATATTTAAATTTATTTTGTTTTGTTTTCTTTTATATTTAAAGCATTAATTTTATATTATACAATTTGTATATTATTCTTTATATGATATTAATTAATTATTTTTTTTTAGCAGTTTATATTTAATTTATTTCCGAACACATTTAACTTGCACATTTTGTACTCGAGCTCTCACTAAGCACCTTATATACACTCTGTAACCTTCGTTCATTCATTTCAATTTATGTGTAAAACGATATATGGATTTACACAGTTTGCGGTTACTTTGAATCGTAATGAGGTTAGGATTAGATATGGAAACTTACTGCCATCGATATTAGTTTTGTTTACTTCATCAGTAAGCGGCTCCATTAGTTCCAGTGTAAATTATATTGCTTCAATTTAATAATTTTTCCTTATATATATATACAGTTTATATATATATATATATTAGAGGTATAATTATATGTACTATATCCTCGTCTACTTGCGTTTTTGCTTTGTCCAATTAAGCACGACCGTCACATTGAAGTCGAGACGTTGCAATGGAATTGAAATACTCGTGAGGTATTTTGCTACCACAACTCAAAATTCGAAAACAATTGGTCAAAGGTTTTTCACTAAATGAGAGCTTTTTTGGATCCCCTCTCATAAGAAATTCAAAGTGAATTACGAAGCGATTTCATTTTAAATTGCAAATGCAAAACTTTAAAATAATTAAATTGCAATGGTAACAATAATTTTTTTTAAACTATATATGTATATATTTAAACTATATATATAATAGCTTACTTTCGAGGCATGTAATTTCTCTCTCTATATTTTAAACGATTTAAGCTTGTCCCCTAAGATAAATATAGTATTGAATGGATATTTATATAAATATATTCCATATAAAATCAATTTCAAGAAATTTTACATATTTGAATTATTAAAATTAAATTATAATGAAATAGTTTATAATGAAAATAGTCTATTTCCGTTTTTTATCCTTTATTTTCTTGGCTGGTGGTGGCTTCACTGCATCTGTATCTGCTGCGATCTCCACACTAAATCCTTTGATATATGGTTTGACCAATTTAAACACTAATTTCTCATGTTGCACATTGGTGGAGTCTAGACTTAGTCTGATAGTAACAGGATCAAAGGAATGGAAAACAATATTTCCACATCTCTGTGTATGATCTACCTCGTTGAAAGTAAAAATAGTTTCAGCCTTGGTGCGTTCCAAGCCATCTTTGCCATCCTTGTCATTTTTCAAATACAGTGTTCCCTCCAGCCCATACTTGGGAATAAGAATCTGCAAGGCATTCTTGCGTACAAATAAAACATAGCTGAAATTATAATAAACAGTAATTTAATCAATATATAGCAATAAGTTAAAGAAAATAATAAGTAAGAAATTACATACCCTTCTTCGTCTTCCTCTTTGCCACGGAAGAAAAGATGTGTGTTGAGTGCTACAGATGCGCGTGCAGCATATTGTGCCATCTTATGGCGATAATTCAGATTGTTACATAGCTCTTCGTTTGACTTGCGCTCTAGAAGCTGGGCATATGTGCTATCGGCACCAATGGAAGCAGCCAACAGGCGATGCACCATAATGTCCGAATACCGACGAATGGGCGATGTGAAATGTGTATAAATTGGCGCGGCAAGTCCATAATGAAAATACTCTTCCTTTTGCAGGCTGCCACTGATGAAATAAACTGCTTGCATCATGCAGCGTGTAGTTAAGATACGTATCATCATATTAAAATAGAGATTATCTGGCTTAACGCATTTATCTAATGAATGCGCCAATTCCAAGCCAGTTTCAGTATCAATCTCAAAGCCTTGATAGCGTGCCGCCTTTATTAGAGGATCGAAATTAGTTGTCGGTGGCTTTGGATGGCGACGTAGCACAGCGCACTCTGTGAACTCGGCGGCAATGTGCTGGGCTACAGTTATGTTGGCTAACAACATGAACTCCTCAACCATTGAATTTGTATCTCGCATTTGTTTGGCCTCTACTTCGAGCGGTTCATGTGTCTCACTATCCACCTGGAAGCGTATCTCTGGTGAAGCTAAAACTAAGGCACTGCAAGAGAAAAATAAAATTAGTCATGAAAAGTACAGTAATTGCTGGCTGGCTAATACTTACCCATTATCCATACGTCGTTTTTTCAGTATTTTGGCCAAACGATTAAGTTCACGCAAGGATTTAGCTATCTCTGAAGTCTGTGCGGGATCATCGATAATTGTCCACTGCGCTGAAAAGTTTTCGATTCCTGCGATCGTTGCAAATGTAAATCGTACCATTTAGCAGCCAAGCGTATTGCACGATCATTACGATCATTGGCAGTTTCATCCGGCTCACGATCTGCATAGGTGTCTCTGTGGTATAAAATTACAAATTAAAAATATAAAAATAATTTCAAAACAATCATTACTTACTTGTGATGCTCATTCACAAAAACATAAAAATTGCGCGTGCGATCGTGAATAATCTCGTTAAGACGTTTGTAAATCGATGAGCTTTTATGCTTTACCTCATTCAACACTGTGCTGAGCACAATAGCATTTCGAATTACACTCTCTTCGAGTACATCAATTTGGTCTAGGACGATATTCGTGTCCAGAACAATATAATGTGGAAACTTGAAAATCCCGCTTCTTATGTCGTTCTCTGAGGTGAGTTGATAAACTTCGTTTTGAAAGCAATATTTACAGAGATCTGAGCCACAACCTATGTCGTCGCGAAGATAATGCTCTCGAACGATCTTCAATATATTTCCGCGTTTTGTTTTTCGCGTGAATTCGCGTAATGTCTGCATATTTTAAAATAAATAAAATCAGCACAAACTCAATTCAGAAACAGCGTGCCGGAATAAGAGTACCTCTACACGTTCAGTCAATTGATTGATGCATGAAATATTAAGGGCATTCCAAAAATATAAAAATTATTATCAAATCAGCTGTTCAATACAAAACAAAATAATCCAAATATTAAGTTAAAAAAATAAAATAAATCATAGGCATCATAAACGGTAATCATATTAAAATATATTTAAAGATAAAAATAAAACTGTAAAATAAAATAATAAATAAATTTGATATAAATGTAATGTTTTACAAATCAAATCTTTTCGCTTAGTAGTTGTTGATCTTTACAACACTCTTAGCGCTATAACGTTGTGCAACACAGCTTCTGTATAATATTAAACCCTCACAGCACGTGTACGGAACGTTGCGGTGTTATTTAAATTGTAATATTTTAACTACTTTTAAATAATATTTGCGATGGTTTCTAATGAGAAGAGTTTTCCCCGTGGCGGAATTTTAAATTTACAAGGGAACTCGGAAAACAGCACATCGAATGTTGTAAGTAAATATGACAGATTAAAAGTTATTTATTTATGCAAATTATATTTGTCGCTTTCCAGATATTTGGTGCCACTCAGAAAAAGATTAAAAAGACTCCAAAGCTAAAGGAAGCAATAGGAGAAGATGAAAACAAGGAACAGCTACAGGCATTTTCTGTCGAATCACTTACATACGACACACTTCAAGAGCAAATGCTAGTAATGGGTGTTGTAAAGGAGATTGAGGCGACATCGCTGAAAATCTCGTTGCCGGGCAGGTTGACTGCACGTGCTTTGGTCGCAGACATTTCAGAGTCCTATGGACGTGTAGCCCATGCCTATATGAATGGTAATGGAAACGAATATCATGATATGACCGACCTTTTTAGCGTGGGAAACATTGTTTATGGACGTGCAATAAAAAGCGAAACAGAAAAATCAGAGAGGAATCGGCCAGCATTGGTGATGACACTCAAACCGGCAGATGTAAACAGTAGCCTGAAACACTTAAATGTTAAGAAGGGTTTCATATTTTCAGGTGCTATAGAGGAAATTCAGGAACACGGTTATGTCATCGAATCGGGAGTGGAGGGACTTCAAGTATTTGTGCCTCAAGATGAAGCGGATAAGCTACAGAATCGATATATAGGGCAGTTGGTCTTTCTAAAAGTTAAAAAAATCCAACACAATACTAATCAGAGCACTTGTCAATGTGTTATTGTGGATCAGGATAACCTTAAGATTAAAAGTCAGAATGAAAATAATTTAGATTACATTCTACCCGGGAGCATAATCAAGTTTACGGTCAAAAAACACGTGAAGAACGGCTTAGAGGGCAGTCTGATGAATGAATCCTTCAGAGGCTATATAAATGAACATCATCTAGCCGAAGCTCTGCATACACCAGACGACTACGAGCTAAACGAAGAGTATTTAGCACGTGTCCTTTACGTGATGCCACTCACCAAGTTGGTTTATTTAACATTAAACATCAATATTAGTATCACAAACGAAACTGAATCGGAACTTAAGAAGGGGACCATTGTAGAGAAGGCACGCGTGCTGCGTCATGGAACAGGTGGAATTATACTGATTCTTAATAAAACGTACAAAGGACTTATTTCTTACAGCTCCATCAAGTCGAACTTCAAAGGCAACTATGATCAGGATGTGATTCTGTCCAAATATAGCCGAAAAAGTAAACACAAAGTGCGCATTCTTGGATATGACCTTGTAGAGTCGCTATTCTACTGCACGGACGATCCTAACGTGCTTAATGAGAAGCTCTACACATTGGAAGATCTTCATCCCGGTGATATCGTTCCTGCACGCATAGTGAAAACCGAATCAAAGATCGGCGGTTTCGGTGTGAAGATCGGTAAAGTCAATGGTATCATTGAACAACTACAATTAGCACCAAATCAGCGCTATGAGGTCGGACAACGTCTTTTACGCTGTCGCGTTCTGGATATTTCTACGGATCGCAAGATTTGTTATTTATCTAATCGAAGCGAATATCTCAGCAAAGGTGTCAAACTACTGACCTCGTTACAGGCTGCTCAAGTGGGCAGTGTTTTCACCGGAAGTGTGGTCAAGTGTGATGCCAATTATGTACTGGTTAAATTCTGCGGTGGAATTAAGGGTGTCCTCCATAAGCAACAACTGAACAGCCTGATGGAACAGTCGTCTTTCTTTGAGGGACAGACAACCAGATTTCGTATCGCCGGGCGAAATCAAGAGCAATTACTTCTAACATTGCCTGAGAATAAGTTCCAATTAGGTGAAATATGTCCGGTTGAAGTGACAAATGTACTGGAGTCTGCACTGGAAATAAAGATCACAATTGCCAGTGACGACTGGATGCCTAACGGCCAGGATGAGAAGAATCACGAGAAAACTGAAGAGTTTGTTGGAATTTTGCCCTTGCGTTTCCTTTCTGATCATTTGGATCTGCAGGAGGCACAAAAACGAATCTATCCTGTTGGAACTCACATAGAAGCTGCCTGTATTCTGCAAAACATCTTCAGTTTACGCGACGTCTCCTATTTCAGTGAGAATCTGACTAAGGAATGGACAACAGTTCAAGTAGGCGATGTACTTCGCGCACATGTTAAGCATGCCAATGATGAGATAATAGAGCTCAATTTACCCGTGCGTAATTATAATAAACTGGTCAAGTTGCACATTAAAATGTTATGCATGAACATTACCCGCGATGCGCCCATCCCACTGCAACCTGATCAGCTTCTATATGTCAAGGTGCTTAGTAAAGAGCCGGAGACAAAAACTCTTACAGTATCTGCTAAATTAACAGATGTTTGGTCGGGTAAACTGAACGATACAGCTAAACTAGTTGAGGAGTAAGTAAATTCTTATTTCAATTTAGAGACCAAACTAAACAATTTCTTTTCATCATTTCTAGATATCTGAACGAAATTTGTAAAATTAAAAGTTCGCTGAAATCTTTGTCACAACCTATTGCCAATTATATGTTGGGTGATAAGATTGAAGTAACCTTCAAAGGCGTCGATCCGGGCACCAATAACTGGATTTACACTTTGGATGGATCTAAAGTAAAAGCATTGATTCTCAATAACGTGTCGAGCACAGCTGGAGTTGGAGCAGTGCCTGAGGTGGGCAAACGTGAACAGGCTGTAATCCTTTGGATCGACTATGCCAACGACCTGTTGCTGATTAGCAACAAAAAAATGGACATTGAACACATTGGAAGCGGAAATCAGGAATTGCCCACAAATTTAATTGGCAAAGCCGGAATAAAAGCTAAAGTTCTCCTTAAGCTGGACAGCATTGCAATCTGCTCACTGAAACGGAGCGGCATTAATCCTTTAGTGATTTGTCCCGTTCGACTACATCCAAACGATGTAGATAATTCGGCCAGTACCGAAATGCGTCAAGGTGACTTCTGTACTCTGGCATTCATTCATGATAAGTTGCCTATTGCCGTGCCAGAATCTGTATGGAAGCTATGGAAGAACGTAAAACGTGTCGCTGATAAAGAGGGCGAGGTAGAGCTCGTCAAACCGAAGAAAACAAAACTAGAAGATGTGGTCATTACACCGAAGAAAATAAAACCAGAAGTGAAAAATGTAAAAAAAAAGTTGAAATCTGAAAAACTTGATAAAGAAAATGGCAAACAATTTAATGGACAGATGTTCTTTGAAGACAAAACCCCTTCCATAAAGCAAAAGAGAAATACAACGAATGTGTCTGATAATAACAAAGTCAATGTCAATGCACGTCTGCCAGGCATCTCTGGATTCTGGGATACTGATGTCACTAAACAAGAAGAGGTAGCAGCATCTAGTGATGAGAATGGTGATGACGATAATGCTAATTCGGAAGCAACTCCTAGCAAAAAGAAACGTCTCAGTGCTAAGGAGAAGGCTAAAGCTGAAGTTAATGAAGAAAAGCGTATACGTGAAATTGAAGAAAGAAATGCGGATCCAAATCAACGACCAGAAACAATTGATCAATTTGAACGTTTGGTCTTGGCTCAACCAAATAGCAGCTTATACTGGATTCAGTACATGTCCTTCCTGCTGTCCAACACCGAGATCGAAAAGGCACGCGAAGTGGCACGTCGCGCGATTAAAACGATCTCATTCCGCGAGACAAAAGAACTGCGAAATGTGTGGACATCATTCCTTAATATGGAGCTTACCTTTAATTTAGAGAACTTTGATGATGTGCTCAAAGAGGCTCTTGGACATAATGATCAATTAGAAATATATTTAAGCCTTATTGAGGCGTACAAAACATTTAATCAACACGAACGTCTGATTAACACATTAAATATAGTTCAGCGTAAATTCCGAACAGAGCTTAAAGTCTGGCGGGCCAGTGCTAATGCCTATTTCCGGCTTGGTATGGTCGATCGTGTTCATCCCACGCTAAAGCGTGCGCTTGCTGTTTTACCAAAACCTGCACGTAAGCATTTAAATTATAAGCATACAATATGTTAAATATATGTTTTAAAATATAACATTATTTTTTTCTCAATTTCAGAGGTTGAATGCATTGTTGCATTTGCAAAAATTTTTGCAGAAAACAATAATAATGCCATGGCACAGACTCTTCTGGATGATGTTGTCACTGCGTATCCCAAACGCATTGATATTTGGATTCTCTATGTTGATATGTTAATCAAATGTGGACTCATTGAATCTGCAAGGTAAGTGAAGTAATCACTTTAACGTGTTCAATTTTCAATATACATTCTTGGATCAATCTTTTAGAAATGTTTTGGAACGTGCCGTGATGCAAAAATTAAAACCAGAAAAAATGCACGTAATTTACAAGAAATATCTGGACTTTGAACATAAACATGGCACAGACACGAATGCAGCACGTGTAAAGCAACTGGCAGAGGAATATGTTAAGGGCCAAAATAAAGCACTCAAAGAATGAAGAGACATAGATATTTATGGATATTTGTTCATAACCATGTATAGTTTCTACTTAATAATTACTCGAGTTGGAAAGCCAATTCAACGAAATGAATTAATTTACTTTGTTTTATTGATACTTTTATTCTAGAATCTATTATAGATGAAGTGTGTGTGATTCTTGGATGATAATTTTTAAATACAGTACATATATGTATATGATATATAAATATATATATTGAGACACATACAAAAATTGTTTTTGTTGTAACAAAATCCCAGTTGTACATCCACATGAAGAAAACATGTTTCTGCAACTTGGACATTGTTTTTGTTGTTGGGATGTTTTTTTTTTTAAGTTAATATAATAGTATAATGAAATAGGTTTACACATGAGAACACATTTGTTTTAAGCCTAGTGTGAGGACATTCGTGAAAGGGTTAGGGTAGTGGGTATGTAGTAAAGGTTACTTGGGGAGTGAAATGGATTTTTTTTTCACAAGACACCTGACAAAATACAAATGACAAATGAAATGAGTTATTTTTCTTACACATTAATCAATAATAAGAAGCAAATCCCAAAAAAAATGCTGCAATTTGCAATAGAATTATTTTAATTTATACATAAAACAGTCTTGAGCGCAGCGCATCCTGGCGCCCAAATTATTAATCCTTAAATATGCCACGCGCTTTCGCTGATATTTTGCGGACACGTCCGCGGCTGCTAACGCTCACCGGTTGTTCATCACTATCTGCTGTACTGCTTGCGCCGCCACCTCTGTCGTCCTCTTGTATTGCCGGATGCTGCTGCTCGTCATGATCCTGTTGGCCACCGCCGCCGCTACTGTTATTGTTAGTCGTATCGTCAATTTCGCCATTACGTAATCGTTTACGCTGAGTGTGAAGCGCATGTTGCTGATCTTCTTCATCAGATTGCTCATTGTAACGAGGTCGCTTCTGGTTGCGGCCGCCGCGTTGTGTACTTCTCAAACGATTGGAACGACTAGGTGGAGGAGCCTCATAATCTTCGTCATCATCGTCATTAACGAAGGAATTATACGAGGTCGTACGACCTCTGCGCCGTGTCTGCCGCGTGACCGTTGCTGCTGATGAGGACGAAGTTTTTGTTTTACGTCGTGGTCGACCATTGCTTGGCGCTACGTAGCTTGTAAGAGGCTGATTGTCTTCCGAATCGGTGGCAGTATGTTCTTCCTCATCTTCATCATCATCGCTGGGTTGTGAGCTGGAGCCGCCATCTGTACCTTCATCAGATGCAGCAGCCTCGTCATCATCTGGCAGTTCTTCTTGTTCTTCGCCTTGCGAAGGCTCCTGGCTATTATTACGGGAGCGAAGTTGTCGTCGTGTGCTTACATGATTTGTTGTCGTGGAGGTGGGACGTCTAGAATTAGCCAGTGTTGCCAGAAGTTGCGAATTGTTTAACGGATCGAGGCTGGTGTCCAGTTCATCTGCATTACGTTGATGGCGTGACAATGCGCGTCGCGGAGCACGTGCTGCTGCCGCCGACTCGCTAGCCAGATAATTGTGATCATGAGCCGCCATTGCGGGCTCATGATGCACCGCACTAGTCGTGGACGTAGCATGTGACCGTGTCATATGTACGCTACGAGTAGGCGGTGGAGAAGCAACGCGACGACGTAAGGCAAGCGGATGTGGAGCAGCTGGAGCTGTTGTTGTGCTTCTTGCTGTGGCAGATTCTGTCAAAAAAAATTTATTTATTTATTAAAAGTGCCTGCCACAGCAGTCAAGGTTGACTTACTATGTTGATTATTGGCTAATGGCTCGTTGTCACTGTCATTTTCATCGTCGTCTTCGCTATCCGCAGCAGTGTCAACAAGGGTATTACGATTCGTGCGAAGCTGTCGTTGGCGAGATGTAGCTGCAGTTGTAGCTGCTGCTGTCATCTGATTGCTCAAGGCAGCGCGACTAGTCGATGGGACATCATCCTTTATAGGAGTAGGTAGAATCTAATACAAATTATATTAATAAGTAGAAACATAATACAAATATTAAATTCAATATTCACCTCTTCGGCCTCTTCACTTTCTTCATCCTCCTCTTCGATATCGCTGCCGCGAGCCCAATCCATTAAAGCACGTTTTGCACTCTGCCTGGTTGGCCGCCCGACCGTACCACCTGGAGAATCCGTATCGGACTCAATGATACGTCCATTGCGAACGGGCAAATGATAGCTGTGATCATTTTCGGCTGCATTCTGTGGCCTTCCGCCATTGGCTCGGGTGATGCGCGAGGGACTCTCGAGGCTAGAACAAGCAGCCGCAGCAGCTGCTGCACTCGTGCTGGGCCCATTGCCGATTTGACTCTGTGATCCCCCCTTAAGTTTAGCTGCAGGACGACCTTTCTTGCGGGGTGTGTTTGAGTCTTGAGTGCTCTCATCATGTTGGGAATGAGTTTGGGAACCCGACTGATGATGCTCATCTTCGGAGCTGCCCAATACTCTACGTGTGCGACGGGTTACCCCACGATTGGAAACACCAGGTTCAGCATGATGTCGTTTGGACTTTGAGTGTCCTTTTTGGCTCTTGGCTTTGCGCTTTCTCTTGGCACCTGCTGCTGCACGACGTCTGCTTGGTCGCTCGTTGGGATTATAACTTTCTTCAGAGTCGTTGGCGTTTGAGTCATCATCGCTAACACGTTGACGCGTTGCCCGTTGACCACGACGTTGTGGACCTCGGGAATGGACAGCGTCCTCATCATCATTATCATTTTCATTCTCTTCGCTGCTTCCATCCGATGTTGTTTCCTCCTCATCCTCCTCCTCTTCTTCCTCTTCGCTATCCGAATTGCTGCTACTCTCAAGACGTCGCTGCTGTTGCGCATTAGATGATGAAGATGTGACACGATTCGAGCTAGATGTGCTAGCCACAACGGCTGCTACACCATTCCGACGTCTATTGAGAGCACGCTGGGCACCACGTGACGTGGAAGCCTGCTGTTCAGCTGCCGCTCCGACCTCATCATCATCATCATCATCGTCATCATCATCATCTTCCTCCTCCTCTTCGTCACTACTATGTAATGGCAATCTTCTGCCTCCTGCCGGTTTCTGATTACGTCGTGTCGTGCGTTCTGTCGGTGTACGTTTGCTTGGACTACTCGATCCTCGTCCGCTACTGCCGGACTTATTCTTGTTGGCACGTCTCCTTGCCGCCTTCCAGTTGGTCATCACTGTCTTAATGTGGGACTCGAACAGCGCACTCAAACGCAGTGTCATTGCGTAGATCTGCAAGATATAGTAATAGATAATAATCAATGATCATTATTAGAATCAAATGAAAATACGAAAAGGAAATTCCATGGAAGTTAATCGAATGGGACAACATAGTACATGGTAGTAATAATAGGGAGTAGTCCAGGATTAGACCTTACCGCTAAGTTTTCCTATTTTATTGTTGATTGATTGTCACGGATCGTCATTCATTTGGTTAAGTTCGAAATATTAGATGGGTTTTAAGTTTGATTCGATTCGATTGATGATTGTTTTATGAGTTAGGTGGTTGGTGGTTAATTTTTCAAGTTTCAAGTGAAGGCATGTTAACAAATTGCAAAAGAAACATTAAGAAGAGATGAGCTTGCGTGTGAACTGCTTGGTGAGGTGCGGGAAATTGGGAAAAGTGATATGTAGAAATATATAAAGAGATAAAGAGAGAGAGAGAGAGAGAGAAACAGAGAGATACAGACAGATAAAATTAACTAATAATGTGGGATGTTTCTTTAACAAATCAAATGAAATTATCAATACACAAAGTTAAACCTATAAAATGTAAACTTATAAATCGTCTCATTTTTTCCTAACAATCTGTATTCCTAACAATCTGTATTCAAAAACAAGAAAGAAAATTTATTCTTGGTACGTTCAAGATTTCATACCCTATTATCACACTTAAACGAAATGATTGGTTTACAAAGCCTTTAGTACTGGCCGATAGTTTCTTTTTCATTCATCTGAAAAATGTGTGTGAAAATGAAGTTAGATTTAAGACAAGTTTACGCTAATTGTCTGTCCGACAACTGAATTTTGACTTGGCTGATCAAGATCAAGATTGATCAAGAACTAATATATTGTGCCATCCATCCTACTGAGCACATTGCAAATGGGCAAAATTATGCAATGAAAACTTGTATACAAAGTATTAATATCGCTTATTACGTTAAAGCAACAACATAAGCTTGTTAACAAAAATAGATAAATTGTGTTCTTAAGTGTCCAGTATGTGATAAAGAGGGATTTTTTGACAATCGTAAAGTACAAAATGAAGCAAAGAAAAAAAAAAATAAATAAATAACCAACATAAATATGAATATATAGAGGAATAAGAGGATTCACTGCTACGACAAACGGATGACGATCTGCAGCAGTAGCTGATCTGATAGATCTTGGCTCAAGAGCAAGCGACTCACCCGTGAACGTTTATTGGTATTGTAGTTTTTGGAATTAAGAAAAATTAGACGAACATCCTTCGCAAAATCCATTGGATCATCATAGTTGCCACCCAACAGATCCTCCTTGACTGTACGAAGATCCATTGGAGTTGCAATAATTTCCAAATAATCAGGAAATTCAATAGAATCAACGGGTTCACGGAATGGCAACGAGTCCGGCCGTTGCCACATAAGATCAAGAAGCTGCCTACAATCGGAACGCCAATCGCCATCTGAACGTATTCGATTCGAACTGAAATAAAACATTTTTATATTAACCGACTTTATACAATGCATATGGAAAACAATGCTTACCGTCTTGTTGAGGAAACACGCTGTCGTGCTGCAGCTGCTGAGGTAGTCGGTCCTGTGCTTGTGGATGGCACAACATCTGAATCCACCTCATTCTCCGACTCTGATGAATGATAAACATCAACTAGCTGATGATAAACGGCAGCTACATCTATTTCATCCGCATCCCTGTTCACAAAGTTTAATACATATATATATATAATATAAATTACACATATATTAAGATAAAATCAAACATTCTAATTTCTAACCTTATTATACGCAGACATAAATCAGTCACAATCCGCGCATGTTTCACAATGCTGGTATGTCGACGATTGTACTGTTCGGCATTCGTGGCCAAATAACGGACATCAAATTGTGCCGAGGTAATGCGACGATAGAAATGATTCTCGAAACGCGACTTAACTGTGGTCAAATCTATGGGATACTCAATAAGATAAGCATAATCTGGATAAATATTGAGGTCGACGGGTGCTAAAAAATGTTCCGCAATTGAGAGGCGCATAACCTGCAATTTTAAGTATTTTTATGTGTTTTAAGAATTATTTTATTATAAAGTAGGCGGCAACGAATATCGATATTATAATTATTATTTTAACTAGAATTAGGATAAAAACAAAGTGTTAAACATACCAAGCATATTATAAATAATTGCATTTAATAATAAACAAAAATATTAACAAAAAAAATTTAAAAAAAAGAAAAAAATACTTTTATGTTACAATACGTATCATATTTAGATCTCTTCTTACCTGCTCGAGTCCATTGATAATGCGACGGCAAGTGCCATCACGATCACCGCGATGCCATTCTTCGGACTTGGGCTGGTAAAGTGTGGCACGTATTTCTTCTGGTAGAACAGGCACAGCGCCACCAACTTCATCGGGCAGACGTTGTTCATCGATTGGCTCCATATCCCATGGACTCATATACTCGTATTCACCATTGTCCCAACGCACACGGAAACACATGAAAAAGGAATCGGGAAAGTCAGCACTAAGTGCATGACGTGATTCAATCTGTCCCATCCACCAGCCGTCTCCAATCATGCAACGAAAGCGATCACCAATGCTCCAGTTGCGTTGCACCGCCAAATCAAAGGTCTGACGTAGAACTAAAAAGTCTAATACATCGGGCATGTCATGGTACTTTATCTTGAACGTTGTGCCCGTCATGTTGCCTTCCTCATCGATGATGGCCAATTTGAGGCAGCATAGGCGAGGAGGACGAATCTCATATTTTATGCCAATAACGCGTACCGGCTCATGATCGCGAAGCGTACGGAAATTCCAGGGTTCCGAGCTGTGTGATAGTTTATAGACCTTCTTAAGACGCACTGCGTCTAAATAGCGCTGATGGCCCTGTCGAAAATATACAATCTCATCGCCCATTTGCGGATAGTATGGCGCTTTGCGTGGTATCACTTCCGATAGCCATTCGGCAGGTCTGTACAGCTCGGGAATTTCACCATTAGGTGCCGTTGGTGGAATAAGAACGCGTTTCCGACTACGTTTTTTACCAGCACCGGCAGAGTGACTGCCGCCTGCTCCTCCGTCATCGCTACTATCATCACTTATGGTGCGACGCCGAGATAGAGGTTTACGTTTCGAGCGCTTCGGTGGTTCCAAATTGGGACCAGGGGTATCGGCAACCCAATCAGAATAATCTGAACTATCTGTTTCGGATTCTTCACTGCTGTCATCCAAATTCTCTTCAACATTCGAATAACTGGTGTCACCCGAACTGTTACTGCTATCATCCTCTTCCTCTTCTTCGTGTGCAATTGCCGGTACAGCTGCATCGTCGTAAAGCTCCTCCTGGTCACGAACAGCTCGAGTGCGATATGCAGGCTGTGCCCCACCCTGTTGTTGCTGACCCGACTGAGCACCACGACGCCGTCCAGGGCGTCCAGCTCCATTGGAGCGTGTATTTCTTTGTCTACCCAATCCACCAGATAGTGCTGCAGAAGCGGCACTTGCCGTATTTATCATAATAGGACGACGGCGCATCTCACGTTTATATTCTTGCATCTCATATTGACCCGCGGAATATATAGTTTGCTTGAGGTTCTGCAGTTGGGCATACTTCATGGGACGTACGTATGTACGACGTACGAATTTTAATGGCAAGGCCTGGGCAGGCAACACTGGTGCTTGATCGCCCTGTGCTGGAGCCTGTT
The DNA here is from genome assembly GCA_037044475.1 of Zaprionus obscuricornis. Taxonomy (NCBI): domain Eukaryota; kingdom Metazoa; phylum Arthropoda; class Insecta; order Diptera; family Drosophilidae; genus Zaprionus; species Zaprionus obscuricornis. The sequence continues at coordinate 12,835 of JBAMBR010003245.1, read as the reverse complement.
GCTCACCTACAGCAGGAAGTGGAACACCTGGACGAGCCGCAGGCCAACCCTGTCTAGGTGAACCCTCAGCAATTGAACGACGTCCAGTTCCTAGCACATTGCCACGTTGTGCGGCATTACGCGGTGAATTTGAATCTGGCATCTGATCCGGACCTTGACCTTGTCGCATAATAAGACGCTCGAAAGATTGATTTGCATTGCCATCATTGGCATTGGGTGCATTATTGCCTTGACGATTTGCCAGTGCAGCAATCATTCGATCAATATGTGAATAATTATTCCCAGCTCCGTTACCACCTGCAGCTGCTCCAGCACCCGCGGCACCCGCATTCGCTCCAGCAGCAGCACCACCGGCAGGTGCAGCTACATTTACTCCAGCATTATCCTCAATAACAATGCCATCAATTCCTACTGTCAAATTAGGTATTAACTGATCCATGCTGCAACTTTCTCGGCCAGGCACAAATCGCTGATATTTAGTTGGATGCGGATTTCCATCAGCATCGACAAGAAATGGCGGTGGCATAAGATGCGGCATAATTTGCGTTTGCTCGTCCACAACATGATGATGAGCATCCCGCAACAAGGGTCTGAAGTCTGTATGAAAGAACAGCTCCGTTGGTAGCTATGGCGAAATTCGATGTAGAAGAGTTTAGTAAATATTTCTGATACTGATTCTGTACGTTATACCATACCATTTTGTACTTTTCAATACCGATTCCAAGACCAAATATAAGAAGATGGCCGTGTGAATCTGTGGCCGCTATCATGGTTCCGTCAGGTGACCACTTGGCATCAAAAACGCTGCCATGTCCCTGGCCGTCGATGTCATTGAAGAATTGAGCTACATTAACGCCTTGCTCTATATCCCAAAGAAACACTTGACCGTCGTGGCCAGCAGAGAGCAAGACATGTTCATCTCTAGGGTTTGACTCCAGCACATACAATTCATCCTTGTGGCCACGTAATACACGATGCAACCTGGCCGATTTTGAATCCCAGATTTTGATCTGTTAAAAATTGTAACACTAAGTAAAAGAGACTTCAACTTTTAGTCCATTAAATACACACAGTGAAATCATTAACGGCAGTAATAACATAACGATCCGAGGCGTCCCAGGCGACCATGGTAACCTTTAGTTTCTTTCCCTCTTCGGGCTCTGGGCAACTAACAATTAGGATTTCAGAATATATTTTAAAAATATTGTAACAATGAACAAGAAATTTTGATTGTTTACCTAGCCAAACGCTCGGTCATACATAATTTAAGACTCTTCCACTGCTGAGACTCAAAAGTCCATATGTGTGCGGTGCCATCTTTGCTTCCCGAGATGAAACGCAGGCCACGATGCGACCATTGCACTGAATCAACCGCATCTGTATACGCTTCCGTTTCCAAAATGCGCTTAGGCCCATCCTCAGCCATCATATAGACGCGTACATGATGATCAGCCGAGCCAGCTGCCAAAAACATGCCACCCGGCGAGAATGTGGTGCACATCATCTGTGCCTGTCCCGGGCGCAATTTTTCATGATACTGTGTGGGCCTCGGAGCGAAAGTTATTTTTTGGCCGCGTGGCGTTGAATATTGCCAAAAGGCAATAGAACCATCTGTACTTGTTGTAACTAAATACTTTAAATCGCTGCGTGGCGAAGGGCAAAAGTTAACCGAAGTTATCATCCCAGTATGTGCGGAAAGGACAGCAATTGGAGAAGTCGTCTGCATGTCCCATACGCGTAAAATGCGATCAACTGAACCGGCGGCAAGCATTGTGTTATCCAAATTGATGGCAATATCGGTAATCTCTGCGGAAGCACCGCGCAATGTGGCCAACAAGCGCCCATCTGCCGCAGACCAAATTTTGATGAGCAAGTCATCAGCTCCAGTAATAATATAGCGGCCCGTTCGATCAAAGAGCACGCAGTAAACGGACGATAGATGCCCAACGGAACGACGTAACTGTTTCGTCTTTCGGTACAAATCCGTGGGCACCAATAACTTGCGACGAACCAATCCGCCATGTTCCCGTCCCGAGATTACCTTAGCTGTTTATTTATTATCAATATTTAATTTATTATTTTTTTTTATTTTAATTTATTATTTTTAATCACTCACTTAAATTGTTTGTCGGCTTCGTTAGCGTCGAGTCCGGCAAGGATATGCCATGCAGTCGGGTGCAATAATCCCTCAGAGTACGATCCCGGTAGACGGTGTCTTTTGTACGCAATAAGCTCTGGCGGCCCCTGCCTAACAAGGAATTTATACCTGATACGCTTGGTGGCAGTTCCTTGTCGATTAGCGGACCAAGGCGACTGCATATTTCTAAAAGATGATTTGGCCCAATATGCGCATATTTTTGTTCCTACAAGATTTATTTCAAAATTAACGACAATCAAAATAATCGATAACATGGAATCGTTTGCGCAGCTGTTTCGTACCGAGCATTTATATATTTATCTCTCTCTTACACACAGTTAAATACAATGCTTTTGTTCAAGGTCTACACTACATACACACGAGACGAGTTATATGTGTATGTTGGAATAAAAGATGTCGGCCGCTAGGCCCCGATTGTTAAATGAAAAAAATTATTTCTTATTAATAAGCACTTTAATTAAATTTTCTTCAAAATTAATTTTTGCATTATTTTTTTTAATATTAATTCTATCATAATATCAAATAAAAAATTTTTCATTTTTCGAATTTTAATTTAAATTGATTTATTTTAATTGTTTATTAATTTTATGATATTAATCAGTTGCACTTAATTAATTGGCATTAAGTGCAATTAAAAAATTTTTATTGACAGTCAATCAAAAGATTGACAATGTGACGTCACAAACATCACGCACAAACATTCACACACGCAAGTCATATCCACAGGCACACACACACGCTCGAACAGCGAAAATCGCGTAAATCGTACAATTAAATGCACACAAAATTGTCACTTATGCAAACACAAACACAAATCACAATTAAACACGGAAAATATTCATAACAACTTACCAATTCATCAAAAGTCTGGTCATGCTCATTTCCCAACCAGTCGATGCGACGAGGCAGCACCTGTGGGTGATAAAAAGGAAGAAGCGGAATACGGCATATAGAAAAGAGAATATTAATTTATTATCACATGCAGTCTCGCTGCTGGGCATCGAAATAGTGACGTAGTCGCCGGAAACCTACTTTTTATTAAACAGACAGGCACAGGGACGGACCTCTTCCATTGTACGATTCAATTCATTTTTCAGTTTAGCTTTGAACTCTGATATAAGCGGACGGCCCCGACTGCTGTTGCTGCCGGTTGCGCTACAACAACAACAGCAATAACAGACGAAAAACCAAAACAAAAAATATATAAACAAACGCTTTTGCATTAAAAAAAAAAAAAAAAAAAACTGCGAAGCCTGGTAAATTTTTCACGCCTCAAGTATACCCTCACCATGCAGCTACAGAGCTAGCTGTATATGTGCAATACGAAACTTACCTTCTTCTGTTCCAATTCCTGCACCAGAACCTGAAAATTGAGAAGATTTGGGGAATCGGGTTAGTAAAATGTTTGTAAACAAAAGCGAAATTCAAACGAAATTGCGCTCTTTTTCACAGGGCGGCGCTGCAAAGCGCCTAAACAGCCCGCCCGAACAGTACCAACCTTTGCTGTTTCTTCTAGTGGGCCGGCGGTCAAGAATTTCGATATTAGAAAGTATAATTCTGAAAAAAAAATGTTTATATTCAACATTAAATGCAACAAGTTGCTTGCCAAGTGCACATAATTATCATAAAATTGCATTTATTTCGACCGTTCGCGTACGGAATCTGCACTCAAAAAACTCAGCGATGTCGCTGACTGCGGCTGAGGCTGAGGGCAAAGCGAGCCCATTGACAAAAAGTGTAGTCTACATGACCAAATTCAAACGTTTTTGTTTCATTTAATATTATTAGTTAGTGTAACGCACCTGGTACTATCACATCATTTGAACTGTGCTGCCTGTTTTCCATTATTACACATTTTATTACGAAATTAAAAATTGTCGCACTGAAATTCGCCTGAAATATTTTTTTCAGCTTCTTCTTTTGTGAACTGTCAAAATTGACATTCACCTACTACGTTACAAGCGTCAATGTGAATGTCAAATGTTAGACTGTTAGCGATGCTTTCTTGCTGTTAAATGAAGGTAAATAATCTAACATTTTTACATTAACATCCCTCTGGTCATACTCAGAATGTACGATTGCAGTTGCTAAAAAAGCGAATTATTTTTTTTTATAAATTCAGTTTTTCATGTAACAATTTTATTACAACGCCAAAAAATAAGAAGAAAGGTGAAGGAATAAAAGTAAAATAATTGCAAACATGGAATGTAACCTGGGAAGTGAAATAGGTCAAAAGATGCGCGTAAGTTTTATTCTATTTTTGCGAAAAATCAATCAAATCAAATCGTAATCGAAATTTTTTTTTCCACAATTTTACCAATTGCTTATTTTATAGAGCGCTGTAAAGGCAAAGCTGCTTGAATTGGGGACAGGAGGCTCGGCTGGTTTTATTGATGACGAGTTGCCCGACTATGTCATGGTGATGGTAGCCAACAAAAGAACCAAGCAGCAGATGAACGCCGAGTTGAATCTCTTTTTAGGCGAGCAGACGGATCTATTTGTCACTTGGTTGCATGAAGTGCTCCAAAAGTTGCAGGAAGTAACTCTGCCATCTGTTTCTACAGCTGCTACAGTTTCTGGAAAAAAACGTAAATCTCGCCAAGACAAAGAAAAAGATAAAGATAAAGAGAGGGAAAAGGAGAAGAAGGGAAAAGATAAAAAGGATAAACGTGGAATGTATAAAAAATCAGGAGATGAACTTGTAGACGGCTCTACAAGATCAGGAACTGATCAACCGTTGCCACTGACAATCGGTTCAATAACTGATGTCTTTGCCGAAGAGCTGCTAGAGAAGGCCAAAAAGACGCTCGATATTGATGGAACATTGAAAGATGAGCTGCTGCTAAAGAAAAAAAAACGCAAGGTAGATCAACCGCAAGAAGAAGAGACGGCAAACCAACCGGACCCTCCAACCATGTCAGAAATAAGCTCTACAAGCGGTAATCGAGAAAAGGATATAGCTGAGTTGGCAGAAATTCAACGGAAGATCTTTGCGGCCAAACAGCATTTGCGTCAAATTGGCGAATTAGATGACGGATCAGATGAAGAGGCAGATGCAACAATCGAAATACAAAAGGAGCAGGAAGAAAAGAAGGAATTGCCAACAGTAGAGGCCCCAGTGGCAGAAATAATAGTTGAAACTATCGACGCCAAAACAACAAAACGCAAAGCTAAGAGTCCGATTATCTTCCATCGGACACCGGAATCGACTGAACCAAAATCTAAAATCAAACCACAAACTGAGGCCTTAGAACGTCGTTCGGTGCATGAACGTTTGGGCTGCAAACCAACAGCAGATGCAGCGTCTGGTGCAGTTCAAGCTGATTTAGAGACGTCGCCACCGGAACGTCCACAGCGTGTACAAAAGGAAATGGAACTTTATGTTCCTGCGCATCGAAGGCAGCTAGACGAAAATAGAAAAATGGAGAGGGGAAGGGAACGCAGCCAGTCGAACCGGCGACGTGAACGGGAACGTCAACGTGATAGAGATCGGGAGCGTGAACGAGAACGTGATCGAGATCGGGAGCGTGAACGTGAACGAGAACGTGATCGTGATCGGGATCGGGAGATTGAACGCACTCGTCACGCTAGTGCTAGTCCTGTTCGTTTAACCCATCGGGCTGCCAGATCCCGTAGTCGCAGTCGTACTTCTAGTCCTGAAAATAGCTATAAGCATCGTATTGGATCGCGCGTTATTGTGGCTATCAATAAGCCACCAGAACCATCGGATGATGAGGATTTGATAGATAAGCCTGTAAATTCAGTGATCAAGATTAAACCTCGCCCTTTGGTGTCGCCGCGTCGTCAGGCTTGTAAAAATCTCCTGATGCGTGCTATGGCTGATGCACAGCGATCGACAATTCTTGCTAAAAATCCAAATGTTACACATTCAGCTTCTAGGAAAGGATCAAAGAGCGACGAGCCCGAGATCATAAGTTCAACGTTAGGAAAGCGACGCTCTCTTTCATCGACTTCAGTTGGAGGAGCTGGCAAGGAATTGTTCCGTCGCAGTACGCGTGAACTTGTGGTCAATGTGCTTCACAGGGATTCTAAGCGTTTGCGGCCAGGTGCAATTGAACCTAAGTTAAAAAAAGAGATTGATCGACGAAGGAGTAAGGACCAAGAAGAGGAAATCGAGGATGAAGATGAATATGTGCCTAACTTGAATGTTGGTGACTATGAGGCATACGTGCCACAACTTGTGCCAGATGTGGATGTGGACGTGCACGTAGACATCGATATGCATGTAGACGAATCTACCAATAATATGGCCTTACCGTCATCTTCCTCGGCATCGAAGACTCAATTTGTGGTCACTTTAAATGGCGACAAAGTACTTGGAAATAAAGCTGCAGCCGCTTTTCGTTCATCAAGCAGACGTTCGCGTAAGCGAACACCTTCACCTCAAGTTTCCTCGACTAGCTCGAGCACTGTTCAGGTTCAGCCAGGAAATGGTGAACCAAGTTCGACAACTGGCGGTTGTTCCTCTTCTTCTTTTTCCTCTCATAATAATAACATTAACCACAACGAGACCGGCAGGAGAAGTAAATCTAAACGTGGCAGCAGCTCTTCCCACTCCTCACCTTCTACGTCATGCAATACGCCGCCGCCAAGGCAATCACGGAGCTTGCATCGCAGCGATGTGCTGCGACAGACGCAGGAGATCAAAAAGATTATTATCAAGAATGATGATCATGCAGATGATGAGGAGAATATAGACGGCGAGCAACTGCAGCAACTTAGACAGCCAGCTAAAAAGCGTCTTGGACCCGCATCCTCGTCCTCTTCCCCTGTTTCTTATACGAAAGAAATGAAGCATGACGTCAATACAGTAGAGAATGAAACACATCGTTCGACTACACCGCCATTGCCACCAAAGCAGCAAGAGAAACGCGATGGAAAGTTATTAAGTGCAGATGAAATCGATGCAGAGGCAACCCAGGAGGCGATTCACTCCAAAGTCAAGCACACTCCCATACGTTTTAAATTAAAACTAGATGAATCTCTAGATCGTAAGAGCAAAGACCGTGATTCTTCCGTTGAGCGACGTCGAGTCTCCATACGCAATGCAGAGGATCGAAAGTATGATAATCTTCCGGCATGTAAGTATTGCAAATATTTTTATTATTTTATAATATGAATATGATAATTTAACTATATATATATAATTTTATATATAATTTTACATCTTCTTTCCATGTGCAGTAAGCGCTGTCAGCGTTGACTCGGCAGTTTTAAAAGTATCGAAACCAAAGGAACGCTGCAAATATCATCCGAGCTGCAACAAACAGTTCTGCGAATATTATCATCCAACAGCGCCATGTAAATCTTTTCCCAACTGCAAATTTGCCGATAAGTGTATGTACACTCATCCCAAATGCAAATTTGATCTGGCCTGCATTAGTCATGACTGCAATTTCGCACACAGTGGCGCACGGGATCTTAGCCATGTCCCACTCACTGCACCGCCATTATGTAAGTAGAATGCTAATCTCGATATCGATATCAATATTTAGTTATTTTACTTCGTTTTTTTTTATAGCATCTCATGTGATACCTGTGCAGAACTACAAATCGATATCCGCACCGGTAACATCTACAACAGCAACAACAATGTGCAAATATTATCCAAACTGTACAAAGGTCGGCTGCACCTTTTATCACCCTAAGCCATGCCGTTATGGCAAGAATTGTGTTAATAAGTTCGAATGCGTTTTTTATCATCCAGAAATGCAGAGCAAATTTAAATGGGTTGCATCACTTGGCTGAGGAATATATAAAAATATTTGCATTTACTTATGTCGATCAATTTGATACTGATACTGATCCATATACAACAAGTGCAACATACAATTTTATTAGTTATGAGAATTGATTCTTGCGTTTTGCTTCAATTCGATTTATGCATTGATCTTATATGCTTACCAATTGATCATTATCCATTAATATCCATTTTAAATCCACTATCTATTCTATTATATACACATAATGTATTTTATACACTAGGTATAGCTCTCTCTAAAAAAAAACAAAACAACAAAAAAAAAAAACCAATCATAAAAACAAAAAACAAATTAATATTGTTGCCTATAGATTTGTTGCATTATTAAACATTACAAAGAAACCAAAACCTCATAAATCGGTGAATAAAATGGAAAATTTTTGCAAATTACTACAAATTGGATATTAAAATTTTGTTTCATTTTCCTATTGTTTACGATTTTAAAATATTAATATTATTAATTTTATAATCTACGATCTGTAGTTGCATATGCTGACAGCATGATTTTAATAGATCTAAATTTACATTATAGTATATATTTTCCTATTACATTTATACATTTGTATTTATTAAAAACCATTTACATTCAAAACATAAATATATCTTTATTTATTTTATTATATTATCATTGAATTTCATTAATTATTTCAGTTGTCTTTTTTTTTGTTTCATATGCTGAAAAATGTCAATGTAGTTTTTTTTTATTATTACATATATGTGTATAGTATAGTACAGTCTCTTAAGTTTATGCTTTAAAATTGTAGAGCAAAATATTTGATTTACTTAAACAATTACGTACACTTAGTTTTTATGCTTGTTATATATAGTATGTTATAAGGCCACATATTATTTGATATTTATATGCTTGCTAACCACAACAATAATAACATCAAATACAACATAGATACACATACATAGCATCCATATATCAATAGATAATCTTGAATATGTAGTATATAGTATGTGTCTGTCTGTCGCTCTGTGTTTGTGTGTGAAAGATTTTATATAATATAATATAATATATTATTTTTATATAGGATTTTGTTTAGCTCAGCTAATTTAGATATTTAAAGGCATACAAATTCTTATTTACAAAAAAGAATATGCTGTACATTAAAAATTCCAAACGGAGAACCGTTTAATTTTTAATAAACAAGTATTTTTTTTTTTTGTAAATAGAATTTGTATGCCTTTAAATATCTAAATTAGCTGAGCTAAACAAAATCCTATATAAAAATAATATATTATATTATATTATATAAAATCTTTCACACACAAACACAGAGCGACAGACAGACACATACTATATACTACATATTCAAGATTATCTATTGATATATGGATGCTATGTATGTGTATCTATGTTGTATTTGATGTTATTATTGTTGTGGTTAGCAAGCATATAAATATCAAATAATATGTGGCCTTATAACATACTATATATAACAAGCATAAAAACTAAGTGTACGTAATTGTTTAAGTAAATCAAATATTTTGCTCTACAATTTTAAAGCATAAACTTAAGAGACTGTACTATACTATACACATATATGTAATAATAAAAAAAAACTACATTGACATTTTTCAGCATATGAAACAAAAAAAAAGACAACTGAAATAATTAATGAAATTCAATGATAATATAATAAAATAAATAAAGATATATTTATGTTTTGAATGTAAATGGTTTTTAATAAATACAAATGTATAAATGTAATAGGAAAATATATACTATAATGTAAATTTAGATCTATTAAAATCATGCTGTCAGCATATGCAACTACAGATCGTAGATAATAGAATAGATAGTGGATTTAAAATGGATATTAATGGATAATGATCAATTGGTAAGCATATAAGATCAATGCATAAATCGAATTGAAGCAAAACGCAAGAATCAATTCTCATAACTAATAAAATTGTATGTTGCACTTGTTGTATATGGATCAGTATCAGTATCAAATTGATCGACATAAGTAAATGCAAATATTTTTATATATTCCTCAGCCAAGTGATGCAACCCATTTAAATTTGCTCTGCATTTCTGGATGATAAAAAACGCATTCGAACTTATTAACACAATTCTTGCCATAACGGCATGGCTTAGGGTGATAAAAGGTGCAGCCGACCTTTGTACAGTTTGGATAATATTTGCACATTGTTGTTGCTGTTGTAGATGTTACCGGTGCGGATATCGATTTGTAATTCTGCACAGGTATCACATGAGATGCTATAAAAAAAAACGAAGTAAAATAACTAAATATTGATATCGATATCGAGATTAGCATTCTACTTACATAATGGCGGTGCAGTGAGTGGGACATGGCTAAGATCCCGTGCGCCACTGTGTGCGAAATTGCAGTCATGACTAATGCAGGCCAGATCAAATTTGCATTTGGGATGAGTGTACATACACTTATCGGCAAATTTGCAGTTGGGAAAAGATTTACATGGCGCTGTTGGATGATAATATTCGCAGAACTGTTTGTTGCAGCTCGGATGATATTTGCAGCGTTCCTTTGGTTTCGATACTTTTAAAACTGCCGAGTCCACGCTGACAGCGCTTACTGCACATGGAAAGAAGATGTAAAATTATATATAAAATTATATATATATAGTTAAATTATCATATTCATATTATAAAATAATAAAAATATTTGCAATACTTACATGCCGGAAGATTATCATACTTTCGATCCTCTGCATTGCGTATAGAGACTCGACGTCGCTCAACGGAAGAATCACGGTCTTTGCTCTTACGATCTAGAGATTCATCTAGTTTTAATTTGAAACGTATGGGAGTGTGCTTGACTTTGGAGTGAATCGCCTCCTGGGTTGCCTCTGCATCGATTTCATCTGCACTTAATAACTTTCCATCGCGTTTCTCTTGCTGCTTTGGTGGCAATGGCGGTGTAGTCGAACGATGTGTTTCATTCTCTACTGTATTGACGTCATGCTTCATTTCTTTCGTATAAGAAACAGGGGAAGAGGACGAGGATGCGGGTCCAAGACGCTTTTTAGCTGGCTGTCTAAGTTGCTGCAGTTGCTCGCCGTCTATATTCTCCTCATCATCTGCATGATCATCATTCTTGATAATAATCTTTTTGATCTCCTGCGTCTGTCGCAGCACATCGCTGCGATGCAAGCTCCGTGATTGCCTTGGCGGCGGCGTATTGCATGACGTAGAAGGTGAGGAGTGGGAAGAGCTGCTGCCACGTTTAGATTTACTTCTCCTGCCGGTCTCGTTGTGGTTAATGTTATTATTATGAGAGGAAAAAGAAGAAGAGGAACAACCGCCACTTGTCGAACTTGGTTCACCATTTCCTGGCTGAACCTGAACAGTGCTCGAGCTAGTCGAGGAAACTTGAGGTGAAGGTGTTCGCTTACGCGAACGTCTGCTTGATGAACGAAAAGCGGCTGCAGCTTTATTTCCAAGTACTTTGTCGCCATTTAAAGTGACCACAAATTGAGTCTTCGATGCCGAGGAAGATGACGGTAAGGCCATATTATTGGTAGATTCGTCTACATGCATATCGATGTCTACGTGCACGTCCACATCCACATCTGGCACAAGTTGTGGCACGTATGCCTCATAGTCACCGACATTCAAGTTAGGCACATATTCATCTTCATCCTCGATTTCCTCTTCTTGGTCCTTACTCTGTCGTCGATCAATCTCTTTTTTTAACTTAGGTTCAATTGCACCTGGCCGCAAACGCTTAGAATCCCTGTGAAGCACATTGACCACAAGTTCACGCGTACTGCGACGGAACAATTCCTTGCCAGCTCCTCCAACTGAAGTCGATGAAAGAGAGCGTCGCTTTCCTAACGTTGAACTTATGATCTCGGGCTCGTCGCTCTTTGATCCTTTTCTAGCAGCTGAATGTGTAACATTTGGATTTTTAGCAAGAATTGTCGATCGCTGTGCATCAGCCATAGCACGCATCAGGAGATTTTTACAAGCCTGACGACGCGGCGACACCAAAGGGCGAGGTTTAATCTTGATCACTGAATTTACAGGCTTATCTATCAAATCCTCATCATCCGATGGTTCTGGTGGCTTATTGATAGCCACAATAACGCGCGATCCAATACGATGCTTATAGCTATTTTCAGGACTAGAAGTACGACTGCGACTACGGGATCTGGCAGCCCGATGGGTTAAACGAACAGGACTAGCACTAGCGTGACGAGTGCGTTCAATCTCCCGCTCCCGATCACGATCACGTTCTCGTTCACGTTCACGCTCCCGATCTCGATCACGTTCTCGTTCACGCTCCCGATCTCTATCACGTTCACGTTCCCGTTCACGTCGCCGGTTCGACTGGCTGCGTTCCCTTCCCCTCTCCATTTTTCTATTTTCGTCTAGCTGCCTTCGATGCGCAGGAACATAAAGTTCCATTTCCTTTTGTACACGCTGTGGACGTTCCGGTGGCGACGTCTCTAAATCAGCTTGAACTGCACCAGACGCTGCATCTGCTGTTGGTTTGCAGCCCAAACGTTCATGCACCGAACGACGTTCTAAGGCCTCAGTTTGTGGTTTGATTTTAGATTTTGGTTCAGTCGATTCCGGTGTCCGATGGAAGATAATCGGACTCTTAGCTTTGCGTTTTGTTGTTTTGGCGTCGATAGTTTCAACTATTATTTCTGCCACTGGGGCCTCTACTGTTGGCAATTCCTTCTTTTCTTCCTGCTCCTTTTGTATTTCGATTGTTGCATCTGCCTCTTCATCTGATCCGTCATCTAATTCGCCAATTTGACGCAAATGCTGTTTGGCCGCAAAGATCTTCCGTTGAATTTCTGCCAACTCAGCTATATCCTTTTCTCGATTACCGCTTGTAGAGCTTATTTCTGACATGGTTGGAGGGTCCGGTTGGTTTGCCGTCTCTTCTTCT